>JBBPBX010001794.1:60503-77867 GCA_038048925.1 Garcialebias charrua | reverse complement strand
TACACAGACAGATGTTATACTGATGCTCCGGTCAGTATAAAGAACAGTCGTTTTATCAATCTTATCAAACAGAGAAGAAGTCAAACAGGCCTTGGAGTTCATCAGGTGTGCAGGCTCCTCTCTGTTCAGACAAAACAACTCTAACTCTCACACATGGGTCTACATTAATTTAACATTAGACAGTGATAACATCCATGACCTTTATTCCCCTGACAGTTTCACATGTGGAGTAGGACAACAACGAGCAGGGACGGTGCCGGGCTCGGAGCTGTCAACGATGAGTAATAATGTTCTAGTTTATGATTCTTGAAAGCAAAAGTAGAAACAATAAACACCATATGCTGCTAACTTGTTGCTAGTGATATTTTGTTTGGAAGTCAAAAAGTGAAAGCAAAAACAGAAGTTTGCACCCCCCCTTTTAGAAATGTGGATGAGCTGCTCCGCCTCTAAACCACGTAAGACCAATTATTCATAATTGTTTCATAGAAGCCCACTTCAAACCATCTGAACGGTTGTTTTAAGGACGACACCTAAATGAAAAAATATAAACATTTTAATGACGCTGTTTGCTCACAATTTATGCTCCAATTATTTTTGTCTGAGCGTCATCTTTGGCTGGACCCACCCAGTCTATTAAACACAACTCCCTGTAAATGTCTCTTTTTATTGTTTCCAGAACAACAAGGATAAAAATACATGCACAACAACAAAAAACACACCACAATAAAATAACAAGTTCTCTATTCCAGTTGATGTGCTGCTATCCTGCTTGTTTGCAGGATTTTGTGGGCTGTGCTTCATAAATCGTGGTGAATACAGTAACTTTTAAATCCATGAGGTCATTCTTCTGCCACAAAGTCTTTGGAGGACAAACGGGCTTTATGAGTCTTTGTCTTCATCTCTCAGACATGCAGCCCACGCTGAAGAACCATGTTCTGAATAAACAGACAACCAGAAACTGCTCGGCGTCTGTCAGGGGGGTGTTCAGCGTTCATGTGTCCTCTTCAGGGGTTCAAACCGTTGGATCCTTCCAGTAAAATGTATAATCTGAAGCTGCTGGTCCACTGAATGCATCTGAACCAGTTTACAGTCTTTGAGCTTATCTGTGAGAGCAGCCAGACAGAAATGATGTTTGGGTTAAAGGTGGTCAGGGCAGAGGGTTTTAGAAACGGGGAGAAAAACTGCAACATGGGACTAATTTATTTTTAGTATCAGTAAACAAGTTTGTGGAGGTGCTGTCCAGACAAAGTGCTGCTCCAGAACTGAACATTTTGCTTGAGGTTACGTAAACTGTGTTCTGTACAGAGTTAGGACAGCTGTGCACCCGGCAGGACAGAAAAGACACAGATCAGATTTTGTGTTCATCTGATTTGTGAATGACAAATAACGCATGAGGTCATTCAAACAGCTGCATCACTGAACCTCAGCACAGAGCTCTGGTTTACAGTAGGGATGCACCGATCCACATTTCTCACTTCCGATCCGATACCGATACTTTAAAACTGGGTATCGATCGATACCGATACTTTTCCGATCCGATACCGTTCAAGTACACAACTGTGTATAATGAAGATTTTGAACTGAGAACGTTTATTTCAACATGGTGTGAGACATCCAATGAAGACTCTCTGAGCCTAACCACAGGAACCTCACAAATTTTAGTAGCTAACAGGAGGCATGTCTTCACCCCACACGTCCTTCTTACTCATGGTTCAGTTGGAAAAACTAAAAAAAACGCTAAGAATGATGGGAAATACAACACAGCCATTCCCTTAACCAGTAAGGCAGTAGCTGTGTTGTATTTCCCATCATGCTTAGCATTTTTTTAGTTTTCAAAACTAAAATACTGCTAAGCATTATGAGAAAGACAACAAAATCCACTGCCTTACTGGTTAAGGGAGTGGCTGTGTTGTATTTCCCATCATGCTTAGCTAATCATGCTAAAGTTAAGGTTCTTCCTGTTGTGAGGCCCAAAGTGTCATCATTGGGTTTAACTCACACACTGTTAAAGCAGTCACAGAATGTGATTGAACATAAATACACTTTGAAACTGGATCGGAAAATATCGGCAGGTTGGAACCGATACCAGATACTGAAACTATGCTGGTATCGGATACCAATACCGATACTGGATCGGATCGGCCCCATCCCTAGTTTACAGACTCATTTATTTATTTATTTAATTTATTAATTTCACTTATAAAACACAAAGACAATTTTAAAAATAAAACAAAAACATAAAACGAAAGGAAGCAGAAGAAGAAAAATTCATATCATATCTTATCTTATATACTGTAATCTTCTTAAACAAAATCAATTCAAACTATTAATTCAAACAATAATCATCTATACATAATACAGTAAAATACAAAACTCGTCAAAATTTACAGTTTAGAGTTCATTTGATATTAATTAACTTATATGTATATTTTCAACAAAATAGTTTTAATCTTTTTCTTAAATATAAACATTGACTTCCCTTTTTTTACATCGTTTTCCAAACTATTCCATAGACCTATTCCCTGTGTTGAAGTAGACCGACCTTTAAACTGGTTCTATACTTTGGGTTTACAAAAATGTTCATTCCCTTTATATTATAACAACTTTTCCTTTTAGCAAAATACGCTTGAATGTTTGAGTGGCGGCTGGTGGTGATATTTTTAGGGTGGGCTAATTTACACACACACACACACACACACACACACACGCACACACACACACACACACACACACACACACACACACACACACACACACACACACACACACACACACACACACGTATAATGTACACATACATGTAATGCTGCAGGTTGGATTCCAACAACAGAGGCATCAATGTGAAATAAAGAAAACCCACTGTAAATTGACATTATGTCCTTTTTCAGCACAAAGACAAGCGTAAAACAACCAACCACCAAGAATACCAAAAGCCAAGCTTAAATAGAACCTTTTTCATCCAACTTTTCATTCATTCATTCAATTCATTCAACCTTTATTTATACAGGCTAGCCTCGTTGAGTCACGGGGACTCATTTACAAGAGGGACCTGTCTCACTCACACCAAACTTACATTGCCCTGCATTAAGGGTTTCAACTGTAAAAGATTATTATTTTCCCAGTCAAACAGCTTTGCATAACTGCATCACACTCCTCCACACTCCTTTTCCCTCGTTTTTCAGGACTTTTTCAGGTTTCACAGGTTTTTTCAAAAACTTCTAATTTATTTTACATCTCAGTGTAGGACTACGGTGACAAACTGTGTCTCCTCCGAACAGTGATGGCATAGTTACATTGAAAAAGTAACTTAGTTAAGTTACTGATAAGTCCTTGGGAAAAGTAACTTAGTTAAGTTACTGATTACTTGATTTGGAAAGTAACTAAGTTAGATTACTAAGTTACTTTATTACCACTTTCGGCCGCTAGGGGTAGCAGTACCACTTTCATTTTTTTGTACTTCATTGTGTTTTATGAGTGTGGACAAAGTCAAACACTAAAGCTGTTTAGAAAAAGTTTATGTTGTTTATTTTCTTAAAGGGACAGAAATGTTTGTGAAACCTTGTTTTCGTACCAGTTTGAAGGAGCGGTGTACAATAATTCAGGGAATAAGATTGTGGAATGGTCTGGAAGAAAATGTTAAAACAGCCAGATCTCTGTATATATTTAAGAGATTGTTAAAAGGGATTTTTTTGAAAGAATATGAAAAACTAGCATAAGAATTTATATGAATCATCATTTGAGTTGATGTAGTCTTTAATTTGATGATGTAGTTAACTTTAATCTTTGGTAACTTATTGTTGTATCTTTGGGTAAAAGGGGCAGAGATTATAAGATTATTCTTCATCTGCTGCCTTTCATTTTATTTTGAATGTATGTTTTTTTATTTTTTTGAGTTGTTACTTGATTTTAATGAAATGAATAAAATTTAAATAAATAAATAAATAAATGAAAAGACTTGATTTCTAAACTTAAAAATATTTAGATCACAGATCAAAAGTTTAAACTGAGAGAATGTATCATTTTAAGGAAAAAATATGTTGTTTCAAAATTTCATAGTGTCAACAAATCCCAAAAAAGTTGGGACAAGTCTATTTTTACCACTGTAAGTGGACCCCTTACCATAGCCTTGGCCCCCCCTCGCCCCCCCCCAGCAATAAAAGTCTAGCTCCGCCACTGTTCTGTGCAGCCAGCTCCATCCCGCTGCACAGAACACGTCCCACATTGTCCCACGTTCTGTCCACCCGCGCGCGTGTGGGACGGTTCTGTCCATCCGCGCGCGTGCAGAACACCGTCCCACACACCGTCCCACCCGCGCGCGTGCAGAACACCGTCCCACACACCGTCCCACCCGCGCGCGTGCACATAGCGAACTACTACTTTAAATCCAGCTGATAATTGACCATTTCGTGAATTTATTAAGGAAAGGTTAAGCTCAGACACATCTTTGCTATAATTTTTAGCAACAAACAATTGTTTTTACCGTGTTTTTGAAGCTAGACAACACTTCCTCCTCGCTCCATCCGTACATTTGTCAGACTGGGTCAGGTGTCTTTTTTTTTTTTATCTCTCCCCGACCCGATGCATGAGGAAATAAAATTAGTAGTAATTTTAATCTTGCTTGCCATGGTACCACTACCTACACTAAACCACACCCACATAAACTTGGGCTTGAAGCACGTTATTGTACGTCCACCCTATTAACTGGCTTATTTCTGTGGCATTGGGCTGATCCTGGGCTGATCAGAATTAGCCCCAATGAGCCGCAAACTGAGGGGGCGTGGCGAGAGACGCATGTCAATCATTCTGAACCACAGAGACATTGAATTAAAATGGGCTGTGAAAAGTTAGCCCCGCAGAACAACCCCAGATGGTTTAGCACCAGTTTTTGCTGTAATTTTCACTAAATAAGACACATTATTTTTAAATTCTGTTTATTTTTAAGTTGTTATTTATAAATTGTTTATAATTATATAATTATATAATTATATAATGTTTAACCTGTGAATACCAGGTAGGGCTTAGCCCTACTAGCCCACTTATACCAGCCGTCCCTAATTCTGAGCTTTATACATGAGTAAAAGAATATTATAGTCTACCAAATCATAAGGCTTAAGTAATTTTAATTGACAAAACAAAATAGAAGGATGACAATAGTGCTTTCTTGTTATAATTCTTATAGCTCTTTTTTGTAAAATAAAAATAGGCTTTGTTATGGTTTTTACGCTGTTTTACACGCTGTACCCCAAACATTAACACAATAAGTTAAATGCGGGACTATAATTGTATTATACTTCATCACATGAAGCACAACTTTTTCTGTACGTTCTCAAAAATCTATTTACTGTACATTTTTCTGACTGGAAGTCGTTTTCACTGCAGGCTGAGATGCAGCTGGTTTTTAACACTCATCATGACTGGTTTAAATCTCTACAGAGGGTCATATGATGAAGTTACGGAACAATACATTTTTATTTTTCCTCTTCCTCCTTTCGGCTGCTCCCTTCTTCAGGGGGTCGCCACAGTGAACTAACACACAAAGACTTGATCATTGATTTGACACCAGATGTCCTTCTTGACGCAATCACAGACTGCTTTTCTAATATTCCATATACACGCGTATCGCATAGAAGTTAGGACTTCATTTTTGGCTATTTTTAGTATTTTGGAGAAATGGCCTCGTTCATTTTTAGGTGAAAATTAATTTATCCACCCATGGATTTCCATTTGTTATCAACTAAAACCATTTTTATGCAGAAAAATCAGAATAATAACATATTTGGTCAAACTTTGAAACAGCGACGCACATAATCTCATGCAATGTCACGCTCAGAGTAAGTATTGTGAATGCTCTGTATTTTTTTTTTTTTTTTTTCAAAGTTCATAAAATTCAGGGAAGTCATCCTGAATCAGTGTGATGTCCATCCAATAAATGTTTCCTGAATGTTTCATTAAAAATTGTCAGCTCACAAGATATTTTAGTCTCACACACAAAAAGACAGCAGGCAAAAACATTATTGTGTGCCTCCACCTGTCAGCAGCAAGATTCCTGACTGAAAAAAAGAATTTTACTGATTTTAAAAGTTTATCAACTGCTTTTAAATACAGTACATATCAAAGCACAAGATGAACCAGTATTTTCTTCTTTTGCTTAAAACTGACTGCTCTGTTTAAATTTAATGACGAGGATTTGTACATTACAGCAAAGCCACTACGTTTAAATCCCAAACTTTAAACTTTTTAGTGGCCCAAGCAAAAAATGGCTGTTTATTTGTCTCGCGGGGACAAACTGCAGCTGGACCCCATCTTGATGCAGTGGCTCTGTGGAAGTGCAACATCAAGGCCAGACTGGTGTTGGAGTTTTGCTTCCACAGAGACACCGGACACGTGGAGGACTTTGTGAAACTGTGGGGATTTAAGAAGGTTTTATGCACCATTTCTGATCAGGGACAACTACAATGCAACAAAGTCAAAGTCAAAAGTCAACTTTATTGTCAGAACTGCAATATGTACAGGACATTCACAGGATTGAAATTGCATTTCTCTCTCAGTCCCTCGGTGCAACAGTAACCATTTAAACACTAAACAATTAATAAACAAGCATAAAATGAAATAATAAAAGTTTAGTACTGTCCTGAGTTTTTTGCATAGTAGTTTTTCATAGTAGTATAAAAGTATAAAAAGTTTCACCAACACCAAAACACCAACATTTAATAAACATAATCATAAAATGAAATAGAGTGTAATACTGTCCTGAGTTTTTTCATAGTAGTTTTTCATAGTAGTATAAAAGTATAAAAAGTTTCACCAACACCAAAACACCAACATTTAATAAACATAATCATAAAATGAAATAGAGTGTAATACTGTCCTGAGTTTTTTCCATAGTAGTATAAAAGTATAAAAAGTTTCACCAACACCAAAAATGAAATAGAGTGTAATACTGTCCCGAAGTATAAAGTATAAAAAGTATATCTATAAAATAAA
The DNA here is from genome assembly GCA_038048925.1 of Garcialebias charrua. Lineage (NCBI taxonomy): Eukaryota > Metazoa > Chordata > Actinopteri > Cyprinodontiformes > Rivulidae > Garcialebias > Garcialebias charrua. The sequence continues at coordinate 70,883 of JBBPBX010001794.1, read as the reverse complement.
TGAAGGTTCTGGCATTTGACATTTGTAAAGAGTGACAAAGCAGCATATGGGGTTAATGTACACAGTATATGTATGAGGTAGTTGATATTGGTATAGAAACAAAGTGGCATTATGCAATAAGGCTAGTAAAAAGAATATATACTGTATATCAGCAGTAGTGTAGATATAAAAAGTCTAGATGTAAACAGTAGTAATAAATGTAAACAGTAGTAATAAATGTAAACAGTAATGTAAGCTCCTCGTGTAAATATTTTATGTTAAAGGTATTGTGACATGATTTTGTAAATTTGAATATTTGTCAGAACATATATATCTTATATCATTGAGCTCTGGTCGTTTTTGCATAATAAATTATAAATATATTAAATTTTTATTCCAAGTTATGGTAGTTTTTTTCTCTGGGATACGCCCCTAAAAATCTGCGCATTTCCGCAAAATGTCATCTTGACGTGACAACGGGAAGGCACGCTCCAACGTGCATTTAAATAATAATGGCGGAGCATGTCCTATCGCGTCTGAGATATCATTTTGAGACAGTAAATCTTCCAAAACTCTCATTAATAAACACTCCCTGAATAAAAAAATTACAGATGTTACCTGATGGCGCAGACATAATTTAAAAATGCATACATAGCAACGTGTTTGCTCCGGGCTCTCGGCTAATTTTTTTTAGAAGCTATCTTGGCTAACAAGAGTCCCTGACACCGGTCACGTCTGAGATATATCATTTTAAGACAGTAAATCATCCAAAACTCTCATTAATATCCCTCCCCGAATAGAAAGAAACGAGAGATGTTACCTGATGGCGCAGACATAATTTAAAAATACATCATTAGCAACGTGTTTGCTCCGGGCTCTCGGCTAATGTTTGTTAGCTGCTATCTCGGCTTATTACCGGTCACGTCAGCGATATATCATTTTAAGACAGTAAATCATCCAAAACTCTCATTAATATCCCTCCCCGAATAGAAAGAAACGGGAGATGTTACCTGATGGCGCAGACATAATTTATAAATACATACATAGCAACGTGGCCTGTATCGCGGCTATTGTGTTAGCTATCTGATTCGGCTAGCTTGTTAGCAGCGAACAAACATAATCTGCCGTGATAATTGGCTTTATACACTCAAAGTGTATAAAGTAAAACAACATGAACTCACGTAAAATAAATAGTTTATAATCTAAAACACTACACACCTCCGATTATGTTTACACAAAGACTTACTCATCTCCTGGACAGTCTTCCGATGGTCCCTGCGTTGTTTCGACATGGTAGCTCCTGTGGGACTTTCTTCTGTAGATTTTCTTTTAAAAATAGTAGGAATAGCATCCGGTTTTAAAAGTCTTCTGAATCTTACTGGTAATCCTAAAGATTCTTTTATACCAGGTGCTGAAAACAATCGGCAGTGAAATGGTCGCTGCAGACATAGGACTCCTGGAACCCACCGGTCCTTGTCTGGTCCATTCTTGACAAAGTTTGTCATCTTTTGGAAATTTGTGAAGGCTCACTTGTTCACTGCTGATATTAGAACACACAAATGCACTACAACGTGACGGCATTTTTCAAGTTACACAAACAAGAGGCGATCTTTCAGGAAATGAATCCGTATGGCAAGCAGTTAACACACCAAACAAACGGGCAAGGCTCTGCCTTCTCCCTGTTTAGACGTTGATGACTGGCGACGACGACTGGTGATGACGTATTGCGGAAATGCGCAGAATTTTAGGGGCGTATCCCAGCAAGTACCAGAGAAAAACATTACCATAATTTAGAATAAAATTTAACATATTTATAATTTATTATGCAAAAACGACCAGAGCTCAATGATATAAGATATATATGTTCTGGCAAATATTCAAATTTACAAAGTCATGTCACAATCCCTTTAAGCTTGTCCTGTTCACGCTTGTTTAACACTGTTGTGTTAACTTATTGTGCAAATGAAGTTTTATTAAAAATCAAAATGTTTTCCCTCTTCAGGGGTTGCCACACTGAGTCATCCTCCTCCATCTTAAATTGAACCCATATTTTATATATTTAAATACCTTAAATCATAATTTAATCAAAATGTGGTGAAAAAAGGTGAAGCATCCACCCCTGACTCCACCCTCATTTGTCCTCACAGAGGGCTGTGTTAGCTCAGTGGTCTGTGGTTGTGTCAGGAAGGGCATCCGGCATGAAAAAACAATTTCTAAGTCTTAGTTTACGTTAGCTCGCTGTGGCAACCCCAGAAACAGGGAGCAGCCGAAAAGAAAAAACAAAATGTAATTAAAGACTGCCAGTAGAATCCAAACACAGTGTTAGGCGCTGTGTAAGCTCCTGAAAAACTAAACGTGACAGATTTGTCTCATTTTCTTTGAACTCTGCATCTACAGGTTTACCAGGAGCGAAGGGAGACAGGGGGAGTCCAGGTGTTGGGAGTCAGGGTCCTCGAGGACCACCCGGCCCTCCTGGTAAGAAACAACATGATCCAGAAATGAACCTCTGCTCAGACTCAACACACGTTTGATGCAGCTGCTCTCAAATATGAGCATTTCAAACTACAGGTAGTCCTCGACTTACGACGTAGATACGTTCCTACGCGGCGGCGTAAACCGATAAGTCGAAATATACGTACATACTGCACCATATACATGTACAGTACTGTATTACCAAGCACTTAGCCTATCCTAACACACCCTACATAATTATCAAAAAACACATATGTTTTGGAGCCATAATGAAGGGAAAAAAGAGTTATGGCCTACTGGGATGCTGGTGACGCCGTATACCTCTGTCCATCCGCTGTATTCCGTATTCCATTTACGACGTAAACCGCCGTCAACCTCGGTCCAAAGCGTTTACAGTACGTAACGTATTCCTCCGCCTCTGTATTCCTCTGCCTGTGTATCCCTCCGCCTCTGTATTCCTCCGCCTGTGTATCCCTCCGCCTCTGTATTCCTCCGCCTCTGTATTCCTCCGCCTGTGTATTCCTCCGCCTCTGTATTCCTCCGCCTCTGTATCCCTCCGCCGCTGTACCACGTACAGTACAATGCTGTATTCTTCGGGCACAGCGGCCGCTGCGTAACTTGAAAAAAGGCTGTTCACAGAAAAAGGGAGATGCGTTGTAACCCTGAAATGTCGTAACCCGAGGACTACCTGTATTGTGTTCCAGAACGTTTATTTTTGTTGCTTCCAGTCCACATTCACACACGTCCTACAGTTTTGTGCTGCTGCTGTACTAAAGGAGAGGCGTTACGAGGATTGAAACAATAAAATTCAATCACCCAGAGAATAAAGCGATTAGAATGTACTTCACTTTTTATTGAACTGTGAAGAAAGTAAGCAGACGTTTTACACCATGAATATAAATCTCTGGACTGATTGAAGGGCTGTGTTGAGTTCTGTGTTATGAATGTATGACGACGTAGGGATTGCAGTCGATACTCACACAACAAGCAGAGGAAGCTCCCTTGAAACGTTTAAATAACTGTAAAAACAGCAAAAATTTACATAATTCAGACTTGGGTGTTTGGGAGGTTTAATTAGACTAACAAATATGAGCATTTCAGTCTGCGACTCATTTCTCCTGTGAAAACATAAAACAACGACCTCGGGGTTAAATTTCAGCTCTGATCTGTTATTCTGCTCTTGACCTCAGCTCATTCACGCCCTTCAGCCTGAACAACAAACATTTACAGCTGCCTCATATATTCTAAGTTTTTTGTTGTTGTTTTTTTAATGGGAAAGAGATTGTGTAAAATTCTGAAGAATTAACATCTTACCTGTTGCAGTAAGCTCTGGAAACAACCTCAGTTTAGAGACTTCTGACCAAACCATTCATGTAAAGCCAGTATCTCACTTGACTGCACCTGATGGGGACCAGTTGACGAGTATAAACATTTTGTAGAAAATTGTGGGGGGAAAGCACATTTTTCAGATTCACTCCGAGTTCTTAGTGTTTGTGAGCAAGTCACCAGCAAGCGGTGTGGCTGCATGTCACTACTTCTTGGAAAACTGTTTACTAGATCATGCACACACTGCCCACCTCATCTCAGAGCATTTACTGCAGTACACCTGCAGGGCACCATGCATTTCTTATCTGGCAGTGGTAAAATGTCACTTTTCATCTTTTTATTTATTTATTTTTACTCATCAGTTAAAGGCAGAGTGCAAGTCCTGAGTGGCATCAGACATTCAGCCTGTGTGACCCACTACAGGAACAGTGGCAGGTGTGGGGGTCTTAACTGGGATGGGTGGTACACCTGTCCAACAATAAGGTGTCATGAGGAAACCTCTGTGAAGCTGAAAGGAGGCTCTGCACCACACACAACAGTTACGTTTGTTTTTCTTCCACTGCTTGATGCCTGATGATGACCACAGTGTCGAGTCACAAATATGCACTGTTCTGTGATGATGACCACAGTGTCGAGTCACAAATATGCACTGTTCTGCACAGCAAAAATAAAAAGATTAAAAACAAAAAGGAGATTCAGGGACATTTCTACACAATTTAGAAACTCCTCGTGAATGCTGTTCACAGTTTGCTGCAACATATTAAAATCATTGTTTGAAGGGTGGTCTGAGCGGGACCAAGTCTAAAGTGGACGGCTGCCATCTTGAAACAACTCCAGTCTCCACACGTTTCATAGCAGCTCATGGAAATTATAAACTTTTAAACTACATGCTTATTTACATGTAATCCCATTATTTGAAGTGTTAACAGTGGGAACATCAACTAACTGGAGCACGTCTGGTGCAGCACGGAGCACTCCCTGCAGGAGTACTCATAATAATTCAATATTGATAATGATGTAATTGGATTTGATTTTAAGTTGGCAGCAGCCCACTGTTTCAGGGCTTCACTCAGTGCTCGTCCATCTGGTTAGAATCAAATGTAGTTTTCATTTAAATAACTATTTTTTTACATACAAATTTATTCATTTTAAAATACAACACAAAACAATCCCATATGAGACGAATACAATTTAAAATATAAAATGAAGGGTAGCAGAAGGAAGAAAAATTATTTAAACAATCAATTCAAACAACAATCATCCACAAGTAACAAAACAAAAAAAGAACAACTCCCTATAGTTATCGAACTACAATACAACACACGTTACACTATTTATTTCATATATATTTTTGCAGTAATTCAGTTTTGATCATGTTCTTAAATGTAAACATTGATTTTGCATTTTTAACTTCATTCTTCAAACCATGCCACAATCCAATCCCCCTGATTGAGGTTGACCATCCCTTCAAACTGGTTCTATATTTTGGTTTTACAAATATCTCTGTTCACTTGATAATGATGTAATTGGATTTGATTTTAAGTTGGCAGCAGCCCACTGTTTCATGGCTTCACTCAGTGCTCGTCCATCTGGTTAGAATCAAATGTATTTTTCATTTAAATAACTGTTAATTGCAGTTACGATACCAATTGTTCCTAACTTTTTAACAGAACACACTTTAAACGACCCTGTGATCTCACAACCCCAGGAATATTATTCAGATGTGTGGATTCCTCACAGTTCATTCTGCTGGAATCTTTCTTATGAGTTTTTGTCCCCCCACCCCCCACCCTAACACAAACCCTTAATCTTCAGGCTTGCCAGGTGAAGGACGGTCAGGCAGCCAAGGCCCACCTGGTCAGCCCGGTGACCCAGGTACAGCAGGGAGAACAGGTAATCCAGGAGCCAGGGGACAAGTTGGCCCACCAGGATACTGTGATCAGAACTCATGTCTGGGATACAACAATGCAGGTATTTATCCAGCTGTTTTATGACCATCAACACTTTAAATTATTTATAACACATTTAGTGTCGACATTTAATGTGTTCTTTTAAAGAAACATTTTACATTTCAACATTTGTGTCTTATATACAGTATTTTTAATTTTCAGTATAAATGTTGCTGAGCATTCAGTCAGCACAGTCTGCACACAACCACGTCAGAGGATACGGTAGATATATTGACAATATCACACTTGCTGGTCCGTTAGCTGCTACTTTCAAGACTTTTGAAACCAGAAACAGTAAAATGATTTTTAAATAATTTAACAAATGAGAGATGAAGTTGGTATTTCAGTAGAAAAGTTGGTCCATGTGGTTTAAAGACTGTATGGGTGGGAAGAGGCATCTCAGCTGGAGCTTTATGTGAGAGGAGCATCAAATAAAAGAAGGGACTCGTTGAAAAATGATCGGATGTGATCAATATAAGATCAGATGTGATCAATATAAAATCAGATGTGATCAATATAAAATCAGATGTGATCAATGTAAAATCAGATGTGATCAATATAAAATCAGATGTGATCAATATAAAATCAGATGTGATCAATATAAAATCAGATGTGATCAATATAAAATCAGATGTGATCAATCTAAAATCAAATGTGATCAATATAAAATCAGATGTGATCAATGTAAAATCAGATGTGATCAATATAAAATCAGATGTGATCAATATAAAATCAGATGTGATCAATGTAAAATCATATGTGATCAATATAAAATCAGATGTGATCAATGTAAAATCAGATGTGATCAATATAAAATCAGATGTGATCAATATAAAATCAGATGTGATCAATATAAAATCAGATGTGATCAATATAAAATCAGATGTGATCAATATAAAATCAAATGTGATCAATATAAAATCAAATGTGATCAATATAAAAGCACAAACAGAAGTGTGGTTTTCTACTGTTTTCTTCACGCAGGAGAAATGAATGAAAAGCATTTTTGAATAATCTTGTGGGCATCACGGTGGCTCAGTTGGTAGAGTTGTCACCTCTCAGCAGGAAGGTCGCCGGCTCAAATCCCTGCCCGGGACCTTTCTGGGTGGAGTTTGTATGTTCTCTCTGTGCATGCATGGATTTTCTCCAGGTACTCCAGTTTCCTCCCACAGTCCAAAAACTTGCATGTTAGACTGGTTGGTAACTCTAAATTGTCTCTAGGTGTGAGTGAGAGAGTGAATGTTTGTTTGTCTTGTTTGTCTCTGTGTGTCCCTGTGATGGACTGGAGACATGTCCAGAGTGTCCCCCGCCTCTCGTACAGTGACTGCTGGATATGGGCACCAGTGACCCAAAAAGGAAGAAACGAGTAAAAGATAATGGATGGATAATCTTGTGATCTATGTAGGATTTTCTAGAAGAACTATAAAGTTCTGCAGAAATATGATGTGAACAAATCAGGGTCCTGCAGCTGAAGTAACATTTGAACTCTAGTGTTTTTTCTAACGTTTCTCAAAACACACAACGTGGAGACTTTCAAAAAAGTTCGATACAGAAACAACTGGACTTTATTTGTAACAGAAGACGTTTCACTTCTCATCCGAGGAGCTTTCTCAACACAAAGAGCAGAGAGTGTGGGGTTTGAGTTATAAAGATAAGGTAACATGCATACATATGCAGACTGAAGTTTAAAAATAAAGAACAAATAAATAAATAAATAAATAAATAAATAATAATAACAATAATAATAAATAAGATCAGTGAGAGTTGGACTCCGCCAAGGTTGCCCTTTGTCACCGATTCTGTTCATAACTTTTATGGACAGAATTTCTAGGCGCAGCCAAGGTGTTGAGAGGATCCGTTTTGGTGACCTTAGAATCGCTTCTCTGTTTTTTGCAGATGATGTGGTCCTATTGGCTTCATCAGTTCGTGATTTACAACTTTCACTGGAGCGGTTTGCAGCCGAGTGTGATGCGGCCGGGATGAGGATCAGTTCCTCCAAATCCGAGGCCATGGTCTTGAGCCGGAAAAGGGTAGCATGCCCTCTCCGGGTCGGGGAGGAGGTCCTGCCCCAAGTGGAGGAGTTTAAGTATCTCGGGGTCTTGTTCACGAATGAGGGAAAACTGGAGCGTGAGATCGATAGGCGGATAGGTGCAGCGTCCGCAGTGAAGCGGGCGCTGTACCGGTCTGTCGTGGTGAAGAGAGAGCTGAGTCAAAAGGCAAAGCTCTCAATTTACCGATCGATCTACGTTCCCACCCTCATCTATGGTCATGAGCTTTGGGTTGTGACCGAAAGAACAAGATCTCGGATACAAGCGGCTGAAATGAGTTTTCTCCGCAGGGTGTCTGGACTCTCCCTTAGAGATAGGGTGAGAAGCTCAGTCATCCGGGAGGGACTCGGAGTAGAGCCGCTGCTTCTCCACATCGAGAGGAGCCAGTTGAGGTGGCTCGGGCATCTGGTTAGGATGCCTCCTGGACGCCTCCCTGGTGAGGTGTTCCGGGCATGTCCCACCGGGAGGAGACCCAGAGGAAGACCCAGGACACGCTGGAGGGACTATGTTTCTCGGCTGGCCTGGGAACGCCTTGGGATTCCCCCAGAGGAGCTGCTCCAAGTGGCTGGGGAGAGGGAAGTCTGGGCCTCCCTACTTAGGCTGCTACCCCCGCGACCCGACCCCGGATAAGCGGACGAAAATGAATGGATGGATGGATGAATGAATACTGTAATAAATAAAGATACATACATATGCAGACTGAAGTTTAAATATAAAGAACAAATAAATAAATAATAATAATAAATAAAGATACATACATAAGCAGACTGAAGTTTAAAAATAAAGAACAAATAAATAAATAAATAATAAATAATAATAACTATAATTATAAATAAAGATGCATACATATGCAGACTGAAGTTTGAAAATAAAGAACGAATAAATAAATAAATAATACATAATGATAATAATAAATAAAAATACATACATATGCAGATTGCAGTTTAAAAATAAAGAACAAATAAATAAATAAATAATAATATTAATAAATAAAGATACATACATATGCAGATTGAAGTTTAAAAATAAAAAACATAAATAAATAAATAATAAATAATGATAATAATAAATAAAGATACATACATATGCAGATTGACATTTAAAAATAAAGAACGAATAAATAAATAAATAAATAATAAAGATACATACATATGCAGAATGAAGTTTAAAAATAAAGAACACATAAATAAATAAATGAATAATGATAATAATAAATAAAGATACATATGCATGCAGATTGAAGTTTAAAAATAAATAAAAAATAAATAAATAAACAATAAATAATAATAAATAAAGATACATACTATGTATGTTTACCTCATCTTTATAACTCAAACCCCACACTCTCTGTTCTTTGTATTGAGAAAGCTCCTCGGATGAGAAGTGAAACGTCTTCTGTTAAAAATAAAGTCCAGTTGTTTTTGTCGTGGACTTTTTTGAATTCACCATGTCCTGGATGACTGAGAACCTTCACCAGAATGTAGAGACTTTATAAAATCACTGAGTGCTGTTTGTTTAGCCGTGACCACAATGCGTCTCGTGGTTTCTTAATTCAGTTTTATTTTTAAATTTAGCAAAATCACTCAAAACAAACTATTTTTACCAGTTTAAACAGTTTGGGTCTGATGTGTCTTTCCATCTTCTAAAGCTTTATTTCTTGAAGTATAAAACGTTCAAATAACACAAAAAGTTAAATCATGTCATCTGGACCAGTTTCTTTAAGGGGGAAACGTGTCGTCTTCCAGATGGGAGACAAAACGTTTCTCCCTTAAAGAAACTGCTCCAGATGACATGATTTAACTTTTTTTTTTTTGTTATCTACCGGATGATTGAGCCTACAAACCTTAAAACGTTTAAATTTTATTCTACAGCCTTAGTTTGCTGTCAGATTATTATTACTCCTGTAAAGGTCTGATAAAAATGGAAAGGGTTGGTTTTTCACTGAAGCGTTAAGGACCTGATGGGTCAAAGCTATTTTTCTGTTGTGAAAACTAATGAAATGCGCTGCTTCACACAGTCAGGTACACAACCAGAACCTCTCTGGAATATTCATGCCTGTGAGGCCAACGAGCGCCTTGTCTTGAGCTCGAGCGTTGCACGTCTAACTGGGTCTGACAAGACGTCCGTGTGATGAACGATCTGTTAACAGCAGCTGATGGATGACACGTTACTTCATCTATCAGACAAGACTTATTTAAATGGAGTCACCTCACAGTGTGTGTGTTTTGAAACATCTTGTGATTAAGGACTGTCTGCTTTTCACAAACTTTCAAGGTTTAAGCTCAGACTCTGACCACTTCAAAGACACAATAGAAAACGTGTTGGATGATTAGTCTGTTCCTTTTGTTTCACAGCTCCAGCTTTGTGTTTTATCTGCAGCATCTATATCTATATTATTTCCAACTACAGTAACCAATTCAACCAGTGGTGTTGAGCTCTTGTCCTCCAGGGCAACACATGACAAATGACCCGTTCATTAAATCAGGGGTGTTGGAGCAGAGAAACTTCAGGAACCTTCAGCACAGTGGCCTCCGAGCACCACAACTGGACACTATTCAGTTAGAAAGTCTTTTTTCTGTTTATACGTAGAAACTATGAGAAGGGGG
>JBBPBX010001794.1:0-57616 GCA_038048925.1 Garcialebias charrua | reverse complement strand
CAGCATGTGCTCATCGTCAGGCACAGGAGGGTCCGGAGGCCAAAATGAGGACTCTCTGTCTGACGGGTTGCCTCCATCTCCCTTGGAGACGCTCAGACACTTCACCTTTGATGTCAAAACAGGCATGGTAGGAGGAAGCCTGGATCGAGAGGGAGGCAGTGGAAAAAGTACACGCTCAAGAGCAAAAAGCTTCCTGAAGAGGATGGAGAGTCTCCGACTTCGCAGCAGCGCCTCGTCCAAGAGGAAGAAGAAGGGGGGCGCCGTTGGAGGGAGACTGGAAATCAGTGGACCCGTTGCCAAACAGGGTCTGGATGAAGACAAACTGAGGAGGTTTAACTGTGTGGACATCTCAAGCGTCAACTTAAACCACCACCTCAACCCCACTCAGACCATGACCCTGAACCGGAACCGCTCGGTGTCCTACTCCACCCAGACCAGCAATGGGAGCACTGGGAGCAATGGCAGCAGCCAGTCTGAAGCCAGCAGCGGAAGTGCGGTGAGCACGCCCAGTCCAGTGACCCGGGCTCGCAGCCACAGCACAGCAGCAGGTTCCAGTAAGAGAGGAGGAATGTATTTGGAGGGGTTTGACCCTTTTAGCATCCTCCAACAAGCTTTGGATCAACAACCTCCCCCGCCCAAATCTGCCCCACCCATCCCTTGCCAGGATAGAAAGGGCATGTCTATTGATGAGCAGAACCACAGGAACAACTGTGGCATTCAAGGTAAAGGTAGACATGAAGAGGAGGAGGAGGAGGATGGCATGATCTTCTTCTTCTTACCAGAAGGCCACAAGCCTGGAACGTTCCCCAAAGCCTTGCAGGATGGGAGTTCACGTCACCACAACGGGAATGAGAACGGAAACTCTGTGATCCTCCGGGGACGGCAGAGCAGACGTCAGCGCTGGGCCTCTTCGGGCTCCGTGGACAGCCGACTCAGCTTCTATGACAACGTCCCCTTCACTGAGAGCGAGGAGGCAGTGGAGGAAGAGGGGGATGAGCACAAACTGGAGGAAGTGCTGCAGCACGTCAACGGCTTCGTTAACGCCTGGTCAGAGACTGTGGCTGGTGAGGAGGAGGAGGAGGAAGAGGAGGACGAGGAGGAAGACGGGGACTCAGACTCGGCACTGGACTCGGCGTCCCCCTGTCCGTCCTCTCCTCTGCAAAACCGTCTGGAGGAGACGGAGAATGGAAGCGACCAGGACAGCACAGGAAACCCGCTGGGCGAAGCAGAGGACGGCATGAGGGAGAGGAGTGATTCAGGCGTGGGGGCGTCACTAACTCGGACTAGCAGGTCAGTAGAAACAAATGAATCTAAAACGTCCTCTTTGACTGAATATTTTTACTGTTTCCACCAATCATTCCTCCAGCAATGTTTGCTTGAATTGCTCCACAATCTATTGTTAGCTATTCTATAAACCGTAAAACCAAACAAAGCTACTTGTTTATAATTTAGCTGTTTCTTTGCTTAGATAAACTTATTAAGACACAAGAGTGCACATAAAACCAACAGACAGGCAAATAAGTCTTCAGCTAATTGAGAATTTAACAAAAAGGTGACAATGAAAGATCCACAGAGAGGGCCAAGCTGAGGCTTCTCTTCTTACATAACGGGGTAGAGTTCTCAGGAGTCCGGCCTGGTCTCCATGGGGACTGTTCCTATATACTCTGGGGAATTTACTGGCAGAATTACCTTTGGATTCTTCAAGGATAATCTCTTGATTGATGTATGCATACGTCCTTGTAATCCCTTGGCCACACACACAACATTTGTTCTCACCGTGTGCCATTTTCATTGTTTATGTGTACACAAAAGCAGATCTTAAGAGTTTCTGACGTCTCAATATGGGCTTTCTTCTTCTTCTCCAATGTGCTTCAGACCGCAGAAACTCCGCTGGCCGAGCTTCCAGAACTCCCATCGGCCCAGCTTGGCCTCGGCTCAGCTCCAGATCAGCTGCCAGTCTGTGCTGCAGATGAATCTGCTTCAGAAACTCTCACTTCTGCAACTCACCGCTCTGCTGGAAAAACACACTCCGACAAACAAACATGGCTTCAGCTGGTGAGTGGATTGGAGGAAAGTGGACTCCCTTGAAGGGGAAACAGTATATTTCACTAAAGGGAACATCCTGGTTCTGACGAACATCCAGAAATGTTTGTAAGATGTAAGTTATGCCCCTCAAATATCTCCGTTTAGCCAGCCGCTGCCGCTCAATCCGCTCCATCTGCAAGCTGTGACGGCTGTCCACGGAGGTTGGGTTTCACATTCTTTTCCCAGGCCTATAATTGCTGGGAAGGGGCGCACATTGTCTTCTGAGCGATGCAATTATGGCAGTTCACACGCAAGGTGCTGCGCTGCAAGCTGGAAAGAGTTGCCCTTGGCTCAATCCACCTTTACAAAGTGTCATATTATGTTGGAGCCACTTTATACACAGCTTTGTGCCTGCTCCACCTTAACCCCCGGCCTGCATCAACAGTAGCTATGTTTTGTGTCGCTTAAGACGTATACAGCAAGGACAGCTTTGTTGACAGAGCGGCCCTGATCTGACAGCTAAATGTATGAAGGTTTAATGCTTTTATATATGAGAAATTGAAGAAAATGGTGGTTCATTTTCTTGTTGTCTCCTTCTTCTACATGACGCCTTGTTTGCACTGAAACCCAAAGCATGAGGGTCTTATGACAGGCTCGCTGAAAGACAGAGTCCGATTGTTGCTCGTACATATTCAGAATTCCGTCCGTGATCATAAAAAAGTTCATTTTTGTCCTCATTTTTCCAAACCGTGGTTCCGAGAAGGAGTCCAAGTCTTGTGAGCAGCAGCTCTTACAAAGACATGCTTGTCCAGAGTCCCACACAGAGGCCTTCACTAAACACGCTCGCACCCCTGCAGGGTGAAATGCATCCATAAATCTGTGGACTCCTTCTTGAGACCAGCCATGTTGTCGTGTGGATATATATATATTTTTGGTTGTAGAGTCACTGAACACCAGCTCTGATGTGCATGAACACCCTCAGTGAGAAACAAACTGTATAAACAGCCACAGGAGGGTAAAGTAGTACCGTAGTTTTATTACAATGGCTTACATCTCAACCCCCCCCCCCCACAGTTTCCTCTCACCTCGTCCAGCCTCCCCTCCCATAAAACTTGCAGACACATCACATAAAACACACTTTTTAGAGAAAACTTGTTTAAACTTACTGTATTTACATTTAAAACGTGATTAATCCATTTTACCCACACAGCTGATCTTCTACACATCTCATCATTTGTGGCGATAAAACACGTCTTGAATTAAAATGCAAAGACTGACTTGTGCAAAATCAAGTAGACGTTCCTTCTTCTGTGTGTGCATGTTGCAGGGCGGTGCCGAAGTTCATGAAGCGGATCAAAGTGCGCGACTACAAAGACAGGAACGTGTTCGGTGTGCCGCTGCAGGTCATCGTCCAGCGGACGGGCCAGCCCCTTCCTCAGGGAATCCAGCAAGCCATGCGCTATTTACGGAATCACTGTCTGGACCAGGTACGTTCCTCACTTTACCTCACACAGGTGGATCACCTGGTGCCTTTCTCGTCAAAGTTTTAAAGATCTTGTACAATTTATTGTTCAGAATTGAATTGATTACTTTGAGAAAGTTGTTTGGTTCATGGGATATTTTGTTGACAGACACAATTAAACACACACACACTTGTCATGGTGGTGAGCAGAAATTATTACACCTAGGGACCTAAAGGTGTTTATTATGAGCACTGATTATTTTTAATCTCCAATAAATAAATAAAAATCAGAGCATTTTGTGTCCTTGGAGATGTTTGGATATAATTAAGCAGACTCTCTGGTCCTCTGTCTATTTAAGATGGAATGTAGCAAATTCTGTTTTGAGTTAGTTTAGATTTTAGACTAAATTAAAACTTTAGGATGTTCGCTCAGTTGAACTTTCAGCCATGTTCTTTTGTTGTCCCCCGTCACGGATCGAAGAGGAGGTGTTAATATCATCCATCCGTGGGGTACTGACTTCCATTTTGGTGTGTGGCTGGTGGCTACGTCTAGGCGTAAGAAAAATTCCTCTCAAAATTTGTGTTCCCGTGTCAAAATCCAAAGCTGGGCACCGCTAATTAAAAAATTAGTTCCACAATTTCTAAAACGCTTATTAATTTTTTTAGGTCCACAATTTCAAAAGCACAAATGTCTTATGAAAATTAGGGGAAGCTAATCTAATCCGCTATTTATATATTTATATATTATATATATATATATTTATATATAGCCGGCAGCGTTATCAATATTTGCACTACACTGCCAACTGAAAAGTAACAAAAATGATCCTAAAAGGATGAAATTACAAAAATCAAAGGATTTATTTAATACTTTACGTACATATATTCTATTCGGCCACGAAATTAACAAAAAATAGAATGATCTTTTAATCCCTAAAACCACGTTTAAATCTCAAATACACGGGTGTGTCGCCACCGCATTTATACATGAAAGTAACCCAAATACATAAAACTAACGACTCGCCGTCGAATGGTCGACACAAAACGCACAATAAAATACTCCGGCCACGTTAATTTGGCTTGAAACAGCTGGGTTCTCTAAGGATTTCCATTAGTAACCCAGCACAACCAACCGGCAGACACAGTTAGCGTCTATAGGTAGTCAACAGATTTAATGAAAAGTAACTAAAATACATAAAAATAACGACTCACCGTCGAATGGTCGACACAAAACACACCTTAAAATCATCCGGCCACGTTAATTTGGCTTGAAACAGCTGGGTTCTCTAAGGATTTCCATTAGTAACCCAGCACAACCAACCGGCAGACACAGTTAGCGTCTATAGGTAGTCAACAGATTTAATGAAAAGTAACTAAAATACATAAAAATAACGACTCACCGTCGAATGGTCGACACAAAACACACCTTAAAATCATCCGGCCACGTTAATTTGGCTTGAAACAGCGGGGTTCTTTAAGGATTTATGAAGACACCGAGCGCAGCCAGCTACAGAATTAGCCCCTGAGTTCAACTATGACCCGGAAGATGGAATAGTCCATTTTTAGTAGGGGGATAAAGAAATCGACCGTTTTTTTTATTGCGTATATTTAATGATCGTTTTCATCGTAACTATAATTATTTTTATGTTAAATGTACATTAACAAGCATGAGCAATGTTAGTGATGTAGGTGACTGCACGGGGCGAGGCGGGGCCGGGGCCACTGCTGAAATGGGACCCCCAGGCATTTACCTACATGGTAGAGCCGAGTCTGTTCTCAGCTCTGCCCCCCTCCCCCCTCCAACCCTCCCTCCCCCCTCCAACCCTTCCTCCTCTCTGCTCTTACGGTGGGGAAAAAGGTAAAAAACAAGCAGCATAAGAGCTTGTAAATAAGTTTATTGGTTTTTACTGATAGATAATTAGTTATTAGCGGTACTGCATTTTAAATAAAAATAGCACAAATCCGCTTATGAATTATAAAAGTTAGTCAATTCACAAAAACGCTGACAAAAAGTTTAGGTCCACTGTAAGCGGAATAGCGCTTTAGCGCTCTCTAGCGTTCATCCGCCCACCTTTGTCAAAATCCAAGATGGCCACCACCATATATATGTATAAATATATGTAAACCAGCAACCACGATCATTTAAGGAAACTTTGCTTTCTAGTTTTTATAATGCTTAAAAGTATTGTTTCCTCAAATGGCTGAGGTGGCCAAAGATTAATCTATGGTGGCCTAGGCCACCATTGGCCACCCTGTGGCTCCGCCTCTACTCCTGGTGGTGGATATAATGGCTCCATGCACTCACCAAGAATCATCACTGTGCGCTGCCTTGGACAAGCTATGGGTACTTCTCTTCTCCACAGTGTAACTTTTACCCACTTGAAAATCTCCCACCAAAAATATTAAGGTTTACCCGGTACTTACAGTCCCAGTTCAGTAACAACTCGTCTTCAAATCTACAAACATCCATTATTCAAATCCTTCAGTGTTACATAAGATGGTTTATTTAACTGGTAACAAACACACACTTTTTTTATTTATTTTTTATTAAATTTATTCATTTTAAAATACAACAACAGAAAAACAATCACAAATGTGACTATACAACATTAAGATATAAAATGAAGGATGACAGAAAGAAGAGTAAATCTTATTATATCTGCCCCCATATATCAAACAGTCAATTAAAACAAAAAAAAATCATCAACAAGTTACAGAATAAAAAATAAAAATAATAACTTTTAATTGAATTACACTGTGCACTTGCTAAGTGTATGTATACTGTTCCTCTTCTCTAGAATAGAATAGAATATATCTTTATTGACATTGCCATTGCACCAGGGCACAATACAACATGATTGAATTACGCACATTCGTCTTAAGATGGGACGATGCACGAAGCTGCAACCACACGGTGCCGCCACAATCTTAGATATGATAAAAAGGGAAGATAACATGAGGATAAGTTGTGGTATTACAAAAACGATCTTTCACATCTTGCCTGTTTAGACACCATATGAGAAATCAAAAAACTCTACCAGAAAGCATATTTAAGACAAATCACATATGCATTTGAGGTCGAGGCAGTGATATTCTGTCCATGAGCCATTTCCAGATAGCAAACAAACTCCTTTTTTTTTGGTCATACTTTCTGTAAACAGCAGGACGAGTGCTCGCGAAGAATCAAACAGTTCAGCTGTTGTTGCATCTCTTTATTTTAGTGACAGCTCTGCAAAGCGTGCCCGCTCGCGTAAGGGCACAAGTGAAAAAGTAGAAAATAGCTGTTGGAGGAATGCAGAATTGAAAAGAGAATGATGGCTTTCTTCTCCGAGCGGGACAAGACGCCTCTGTTCTGAGGTGGTTCAATCTTGTGGAAAATATTCCAACTGGACATTTAGTGTTGTTGTTTTTTTTTTTTTCTTCAAGCATTTGCCTTTTTAAACGGCCCTAAAAGACCACTGATACGTTCTTGAAGGAATTTGTACCAGAATGGACTCTGGGCTTCTAGAGATTCTTGTATTTATGTGATACTTCCATATTAACTGTAATCTCTCAGTTTATGGATGTTACTTTCAAAGCTTGAGAGCCTGTTGCTGTAAAAATGTCCGACTGTGTGATTTGGACGCATGAATCCTTTTACACACAGTTTATCAATAAGATCCAACACCTACTTCATGCTAATACTGAGACTAACGAGTAACGAGTTTATCGAGGTATTTTCTTGCTTCTCCTCCTGCCAGGTGGGTCTCTTCAGGAAGTCCGGAGTTAAGTCTCGCATCCAAGCCCTGCGGCAGATGAACGAGGCGAGCGGCGCGGACGGGGGAGGAGTCAACTACGAGGGCCAGTCGGCTTATGACGTTGCCGACATGCTAAAGCAGTATTTCAGAGTCTTGCCAGAACCTCTGCTCACAAGCAAACTGTCTGAGACCTTCCTGCAGATCTATCAGTGTAAGAATGTCAAAGAGATGGAATAATTCTGTTTAATGCCTCACCAAGCCAGAACCCTTATGCAACACACTAAGTTCAGCACAGATACCATCATAGCTCAGTCCTGACAGGCTAAGTGCAGCCTTACACAACTTCCTGATTGAATTAACCTGCTGGTGCATAAAAGTTTGACATGATTCGGCGTGACGGGCGCTAACTTCATTAATGCGGAGTCGTTTCCTCCTGCAGACATGCCCAAAGAGCTGCGTCTCCATGCGAGCCGCGCCGCCGTGCTGCTGCTGCCGGACGAGAACCGAGAGGCGCTGCGCACGCTGCTGTGCCTGCTCAGCGACGTGACGGCGAGCGTGGCCGAGAACCAGATGACTCCCACCAACCTGGCCGTGTGCCTGGCCCCGTCACTGTTCCACCTCAACACCCTGCGCCGCAAGGAGAGCTCCTCGCAAAGGTGTGTCCTCTGCCCGGCGCGTGTCGGTGCTTTTCACAAACACAGCTCGGTTCAGATTGCGTAACGCGCGGAGGGCTGCACGTTTGGAGAACAGGAAGGGCTCCCGCTCAACTTAACAAAAGATGGAGAGCAGAAATGAGAAAGGGAGAGGAAACTGATAAGTTACATAACATGTGCACTTAAAGATGCAGATGGTCCATAAATGGCCGCTCTAGAAGGAGGTCCATCTTTGTTTACATGCCCTCCTTTTTGCACACTGTCAACATGCGAGGTCATATTAATATCACCTATTTTCTTCTCTCTTCCGTTGCGACAGGGTGATGAACCGGAGGCAGATGCTGGGAAAGCCTGACCAGAGGGACCTGAACGAAAACCTGGCTGCCACTCACGGGCTGACGCACATGATCCAGGAGTGCAGGAAACTCTTCAGGGTCAGTGTTGAGCAGCTCTGGAAGCCAGTTCATGTCAGGAGGCAGCACACGGGACATATCTGCTGACCCTCGTCATGGAACATGAGTTTGAAAAGCAAATGTCTCCACCGTGCTGCAGTCACACACCTCGTGTCTCCGTGTTTGTCGTGTAAACTCACAGAGCCAGTTCATGCTGATGTTTGTTCAAACCTAACACAACTGTAGTGTTTAAATAGTGTAAGCAGACTAGGCTGCCTCTGTGTTAGTTCACAGTAAAACTGAAGAATACCATAATTAATCATCCTGCGGCATTACAAATCCATGAATCACGCAGGGCCTCCGACATGACCACTCACACTGATTAGATTGTGGAAGAACTTCCTGGTTTCCTGTCATCATCATCATCATCATCATCATCATCATCATCATCATTATCTTATCACGTAAACAAATTCAATCACCTCCAAAATTACCGTTTTTGATGATATTAAATTTGGCTCGTGGGGCCCTGTGAAAGGAAAGCATCCTCTGAACTAACTGGATGTATTTAACTTGATTTGTGTCTGTCTTTTTGTATCTGATGAGTCTTAGATCATCGCGTTTGGGTTTGATTTGAAGATGACAAATAAACTAGGAGAAGCTGGAGATGAAGTCAGGAGTTTGTGCTCCTCCTCTGTAGAATCAAGTATTTAGAGTGAAAGTGACGCCGTCTGTTCGGCAGCTGAAGCTTGTCCGACATAGTTACATGCAATAGATGAAACATATTTAACCCATAGCAGCAAATCTACAAGGGAACGGCTGAAAACGAAAAGAATCGAGGTGTTGCAATGGTCCAGTCTGACCAGAACCTGACTGGAGGACCTGCAGAGAGCTGAGCACAAACTGTCTGCAAACCTCAATGGACTGAAGCAATGTTGTAAAGAAGAGTGGGCCAAAATCAAAACATCCTAAAAGTGATTACAGGCGGCAGGCTTAGTGTAGCTTTTTGTGTAATACACTGAAACATGGTGGAATCTGTTGTGTTTGTGCACTAGAGGTCAGATATGAATAATTTTAGATTACCTGTACTTTTTTTTATCATCTGATACCTAAAGCTCTAGAACTGAAGGAAAGTGGACTTTCTTTTTCAGCTAATTGCTTAGCAGCTAATAGTTTTGTGTGTTCTTTGTCTCCTCACAGATTCCTGAGGAGATGAATCGCTGCAGGAACTCGTACGTGGAGCAGGCTCTGCTACCGCAGCGCTTGGAGGAGCTCGCAGCAGGCGACGAGGCCAGCCCGGGGGCCTACAGGGCCTACCTGCAGAACAGCTTGGACACGCTCCTCAAAGAGGCCAAAGACAAGTTCAAAGGTTACGACAGCTGCTCCACGCCTGAGCATGCCGAGCTGGCCTACAGGAAGGTGAGGACTCAGGTTTGGACACTTGCACGTGATGAGTTTCAGGAAAGGGAGAGAGAACGCACATTCCTTCTTCTGTCTTCAGTGCAGAAACAGAAACAGGCCATCACTTTGCTTCCTGTCGTCTTGATGTCCGCCTCCTGCGTCTCTGAGCCGGGAGTGGAAAAGCAGCAGTTAGGGTTTCCTGTACAGAAACTGGTCCGTGTGAAAATGTCCAGGCTCTTGCTCCTTTCTCCCAGCCCCTCTCTGGACTCTGTCCCAGGATGACATCAGCCCCGTGTTGCGACACACACAAACAAACTGGACCACACCAATATCCCAGGCCTACATTTCCTGTGTGAAACGTGCACAAGAGCCTGGACAGATTTCTCTTTTCTCCTGTTAGAAAGTCATATGGCTGAGTGTGTGAAAAGAGACCAAATATTGGTTTTATACATTTTTATGGTATGTCTGTGGGCTATCCAGACCATGTTCATTCAATTTAATGCACAAAATAATTCTTAGATAATAAAATATCCCCTTTCTAGTTGTGCCTTTTCTGACTTCCGTTCTGAACGAGCTGTTTATGATAAGGCCACGCCCTTCAAAAATCTGTTTACATTAACTCCGCCCTCCAAAGGGGACCCTGAGTCAGACCCAGAGGCAGACGCCATTTTGGGCAGGGCAAATGAGGCGCTGACGCGTCGCGTAGGCCGCTGAGAAACATCCATAAGTTCACCCTCCATGTTAAAAACTCTTCGTCTGACTCTTCGAAAACAAGCAATAAGGCTGCAGAGTAACACACTGGCTGCTAACTGCTATACACGCTCTCTCTAGCGGGGACCGCTTTTTTCACGGACCACATCCGGCGCGGACCGGATATGGTCCGTGAGCAGTCGTCCGGTTGATTTAAGAGCCCGTAAATAAGTTTTTTCGTTGATAGATAATTAGTTATTAGCGGTACTGCATTTTAACAACAACGAAACATCGAACTCTAGTAGCCATTGTGCTGACATGAACTCAGGAAAAAAAAAGTGACGTCTTTTATACTGAAGTGGGTGGAGCCGCAACAGGGGTTGCTAGGTGAGGGGCTGGACTCAGGTTGGGGTGGGTTGTCCTGGCGCTTGTGACATCTGCTCGACTGCCTGGCTGATATCAGGGACTGGATGGCTTTAAATTTCTTAAGCTTCAACGATAAGAAGTCTGAAGCCATATTGTTCCTTCCTAATGACACAACCTCAAACCACTGACCTGTCTGCTCTACCCCTATCCGAAAAACAAAAAGTCACAAATCTGGGAGTGATAATGGATCCTGCCATGAAACTCAACAGTCATGTAAACATGATCGTCAAATCCTGTTTTTTCCAGCTGAGGCGTCTGTCTAAGCTGAAGCCCATATTATCCAAAAAGCACCTGGAGACAGTGATTCACGCATTCATTACATCTAGGCTTGATTACTGCAATTCACTTCTGTTTGGCGTCAGTCAAGCCACCATTGCACGATTACAACTGGTTCAGAACGCAGCTGCCCGATTTTTAACCAGCACACGCAAAAGAGAGCACATTACACCAGTCTTGGCCTCCCTTCACTGGCTACCGGTTCATCTTCGAATCCAATTCAAAATTCTCATGTATGTCTACAAATCGCTGAACAGTCTCGCCCCCGCCTATCTCTCGGATCTGATACACCCATATGTCCCTCCACGTGCTTTGAGGTCAGAGGATCAGGTACTCTTAATAGTTCCAGAAACTCGCCTTAAGCGCAGGGGTGACAGGGCTTTCTCTGTAGCAGGCCCAAGACTCTGGAACGAGTTACCGCTGCTCATCAAACAGGCCCCCTCCCTCTCGGTTTTCAAATCCCGGTTAAAAACTCACTACTACTCCATCGCTTTCAATGCCAGCTGATTTGTATTGGATCGTTTGATTTATGATCTGCAATGTTTTTATGTTTTTCGTGTTGTACTTCATTGTCTGTGTTGCCTGTTGCGTGTTTGTTTGTCCAGCACTTTGGTGTGGACTTGTTCCTGTTTAAAGTGCTTTATAAATAAAATGGTATGGTATGGTATCACAAGCGCCAGGATTTGAAAACGAGACATTTATATCACTGAAAAATAAATATACTTAGAGTAAATATACCACTGGGTGAATTTTTTTTGGCCCTAGGACTGTTTTTTTAAGAAGTACATAACCAAAGTTGAGTAAAAAAAACATTAAAAAGTGAATTTTGCATCTGTGGTCCCCTTGAAGGCAGAATGAAGCAGCTGACTTGGTTAAAGGGCAGATGGAAGGACTGTTTGTTGATCTGGATAGATCAGGATTGTTCATATTCAAAGTGATAATTAGATGCTCCACACAAAATGGTAGAATGCTTCATGTTCACCTTAAAGAAGTTGTTTTGGCCTGATTACATAAAATAAATCAAAAGGAGCAGTGTGAAAAATAACGACGACTTTAAATCTGTTCCTCCAGGTGCACGATGGATTTCCACTGCGGCTCTGGAAAGTGACCGTCGAAGTTCCTGCGAGTCCCGAGGAGGTTCTGACCCGAGTGCTGCGAGAACAGGGGCAGTGGGACGAGGACCTGCTGGAAAGCCGGGTAGTGGAGACCCTTGACGAGCGGACAGAGATCTACCAGTATGTCCGGAACACCATGGCTCCACATCCCACCAGAGACCACCTGCTGCTCAGGTAGGATGATTTCATTCTCCTTATCTCCACCTTATCCACTGCTTCACCATGACCCAAACCATCTCAATCATTTCCACCAGAACGTGGGTAACGGACCTGCCCAAGGGTGCGTGCGCGCTCGTGTGCATGTCTGTGGAGCACGAAGGGGTATCAGTGGTGGGCGTCCGCGTCAACGTCCTCACCTCACGCTACTTCATTGAACCGTGTGGAGCCGGCAAATCCAGACTCACACACATTTCCAGGATTGACCTCAGGTGGGTGGATGACACAGGCTCAACAACAAATCCCTAACAGAGCAAAGATCAACTACTGTAGAGAAATTGCATTTCCTGTGAAAATGCAGTGTGAATGCTTATTGCTGAGGAACTTGTTAAAAAAATTGCTGAAATTAGCTAAAATATGCCAAAATGTACACTGTAGCTGAATTGTGGCTGAAATGAAAGAACAAGCCTAAGTCAGCAGAAGAAGGCAGAAAGAACACGTATTTGCTGAATTAGGTTTAAATTAGCAGAAATTAGAACAAAAACTAGGAAATTACCTAAACAAATAGGGCTGAAATTGTATACCGGTATATAAAAAAATAGCTGAAAAGGCAGAAAAAAGCTTAAACAACCAGAAGGAAGTAGATGGAGCTGAAATGAGCTGTGGGGAAAAAAAGTGGAATTAGCTGAAAAAGCTAAATTTATCAACCAAAAAACAGCTAAACAGTAGCTGAAATAGCAGAAAAACCTGAAACTAGCATAAATAATCTGAAATGAGCATAACAAGCT
Source organism: Garcialebias charrua (assembly GCA_038048925.1). Taxonomy (NCBI): domain Eukaryota; kingdom Metazoa; phylum Chordata; class Actinopteri; order Cyprinodontiformes; family Rivulidae; genus Garcialebias; species Garcialebias charrua. The sequence goes on along the minus strand of JBBPBX010001794.1, from coordinate 44,495 downwards.
GAAAGTAGCAGAAATTATCACACAAAAAAAAATCTATCTGAATACAGCTGAAATTAGCTAAAAGAAAGTCTAAAAAATTAGCTGAAAAGGTAGAACAAGCTAAAATTAGAAGAAGGAAGTGGAGAGAGCACATTTTTTCCCAATTAGGCTGAAAAAAGTAGAAATGAGCATGAAAAAGTGGAAATTATCTGAAAAAGGCAGAAATATATATAAAAACACTGCTGAAAAGTAGCTAAAACAAAAGAGAAAGAAGCTTACTGGTAAATTACCAGAAGGAAGTGCAGAAAGCACATTTTTGCTGAATTAAGCTGAAAAAAGTTAAAGGCAGAAAATTTCAAAAACTAAAGATGCACCAAAACCAAAAGTCGTAGCAGGATTGTCCTGAATGAGCTGAACGTTTTGATTTATGATTTGTTGAAACAGCCCAGAAAATAGTGGAACGAGATGCTGAAAAACATACAGAAGAAAAATGGATCGTAGTGTGAATGTTTCGTAACACATTAAACAGATGGCACCAGTGAGCTAAATCTACATCTGTGTCTGCTCTTCTAGGGGTCGGTTCCCGGAGTGGTACAACAAACTGTACGGACACTCGTGCGCTGCTGAGGTGGCGCGGATACGAGACTCGTTCACTGCTCCCCTGGACAAATAAGAACACCGCGTGCACCGACACCAGTTTCATGGATTGAAACGCTCCATCCCTTTTTTTTTTTAAAGACAAAGCCCGGAGGCTGGATTGAAGGATGTTTGCCTTGGGTCAGAACAGACTGATGTTTGAAACTGTCACACTAATAAGCTTTATACAGTATTGACTTGGGGACATTATGTTGCTGATACAGGATGTATGGTTCAGACTTATCTAAAGGGATGATACTGCTTCTGAGAAGCCAGGGAGAACCAAGGTGTGTTTGAGCTTATGCGTGTGTGTGTGAGAGCAACAAATGGTTAGTATGTATTTGCCATGTGGTTTATAGGCAGAGAAAAGTGTGTACATAAAGTATTCTGGTCACAGAGTCTGTTAATGTCTGCCTTTTGTTACCTCTGTCCCCTTCCTGTTACAGCAGAGCGCAGGAGGAGCTGTACATGTTATTACAGCGAGCTGATTGATGAATGTATGGGTGAGGAAAGATGCAGATGTGCTGCTAATACGCAGACTGAGTGGAAACAATAGAGACAGGAAGCAGCGAGTCGACAGGTGGGCCAATAGCACGCAGGGTTTTAGTGTTTGCAGGTAGAGGAAGACGAGTGCTGGTGGCTGGCTCACCAAAAACAAAGGATGGATCAAAGACGGGGCCTCATTTACTGACAGACAAGTCACTTCAGTGCCTCGAAGAGAAGCTAGTTTAGTCAGATGTGGTGAGCTTAGAAAATAAGGCTTATTTTCAGATAGACGATGCCAAAATCTGTTAAAGAACAGGAAAAAAAGCAATTTTATTGGACCAAAAATGAAAAAAAGAAGCTGTGGTTTTCCAGTATTGTTCGTGGCACCAGTTTTCGTTCAAAGCACAGCACCGTTCAGTCGATTCATGTTTTTTGCAATAGTCGTCGGCTGTAAAAGGACTTACGTACTCGCATAACACATTTTCACGTGCACGTGAACAGAAGATACAATGCACTGTTCAAAAACTCGCAACAGAAACCTCAAACTAGAAGAGACGAGCTACAAACAAAACCAACGGTCCTTTTATAAAGGGCCAGGTTTTACAGGTTTTACTGTAGACTGAACGTTCGTCTCACAGGAAGAGTGAACTCTTTCCAGTAAGCTTCTTGCTCCACAGTGTTTTTATGTGACATTTGGACCTTCAAAACCTTTTTTTTGTTCGTAACAAACTTCAACATGCTTCAGTCCGAGGCTGTACGTTGTGTCTAATGCATTCACTAAGCCATTTGTCCATATCACAAGTTTGTCTTTGCCAAATAATAGTGCATGAATATAACAGGTAATTTAAAGCAAATATATTTATACCTCAAATATGTGTTTGTTTTCATTTATTTTATTTTATTGTACATGTTAAGCTTTGTTACATAAATGAGAACATGTTTTATCTTTTTTATTAATATTATTTCTGTACAGGTTAATCAAAGTGCACTATTAAATGGAAATAAAATACGTGGCATGTAGGTGTTCTGTTTTGTTCTACAACACCTTGAAGTTGTTCCAGTGTGGCATTTTAAATCTGCTCCACTCTTGTTTACACTACACTTGATTGTTCCAGCAGCAGATTTCCCTCCAGACTGATCCATGTTGCTATACAGTATTTCTCTGTGACGTGACTCTGTTCCACACCAGTAACTCCATGATTGGACGGCAGAAAAGCCAGGAAGATGGTGATCTCCCTCTTTGTGAGGTTTAGTATGTGGGGGCTGCTGCACCAAAGTAAAACATTCTTCACAAATCAGAATCAACAAAAGGCAAGACGGTCGTGTGGCAGAGAAGAGGGGCTTCCTGAGGTCAACCCAGGAGCTGATAAAACTTACCGTATTTTTTGGACTATAAGGCTACGTTCACACTGCAGGTCTTAATGCTCAATTCCGATAAAAAAAAAAAAATCTGATATTTTGGTGTGAACGTTCACATTACATTTTATATGCGACCTGCATCAGACCTGCATGACTCCAGTGTGAACGATCTACATTGCAGAAGCGACCCGCATGCGCAGAAGAAAACGTGTCTCAGAACGTGACACGCAGGCTGCGAGTTGCTTGTTTGGGCTTGTTTTCATGGGGCTGGTCGCTTGTTTTTGTCACGAGATCTGTCAACACTGCTGACGCAGCACCTTGTGTTTGCGGAAGTAAACGTGGACGCGCGCGACAGTTTGCAGTGTGTGTTCGGTAATTTTGAAGTTGTTGGGTCGAAATTTTTAGTGATAGCGATTTTTGGAGCTGTGGCTGCTACCTCTGTTCAGAGGGGTGTGTGACGTCGGTCTCACATCACTGCAAGTACAGAGAGCTCGTGTCCCCCACCCCTTGCCCCCACCCCGCTCTGAGCTGCGTGTCCCCTCTGTACAAACACGTGCGGGCTCAATTAAATGAGCCGCACAGTTCTGCAAAATTCAGATGTAAGTCACATGAGCGTTCACACTGCAGTCGCTTTGAAAACATCAGATATACACATACTGAAACGGCCTGGGTCGGATTTGAAAACATCGGATTTGTCGCGTTCAGACTGTCATTAAAAATCGGATATGGGTCAGATGGGGCAAAAAACTCAGATTTGGGTCGGATTTGCCTGCAGTGTGAACTAAGGCGCATCAGATTATAAAGCTCACTGTCGATTTTTGAGAAAATTAAAGGATTTTAAAGTGCGACTAAACCCAAAATTAACTTTTTTTAGCTGATAAACTCCCTAGAATGTGTTTAAAATGTTATCTAGCACTATGGCTGTGTTTATTCTCACATAATTGTGCATATCTGTGTAAATTGGCAATATTTGGCAATATTTGGTCTAAAAATGTGTTTACGGTAGTTCTATGGGTTGAACTGGTGGATTACACCTTAATTTTCTTATTTGTGCAAACGCTCATGTGTGACATGTCTGCTCATGTGTGACATGTCTGCTCATGTGTGATGTCACATGTCTGCTCATGTGTGATGTCACACAGGTGGTTCAAGCAGAGCCAATCCCCTGCAGAGATGAGAAGTGCATACCTTATATGGAAGTGCTGCATTTCACTCCTGACAAGCGGTTTTATTTTTCTTTTCATTTTCATTGTTTTAGGCCTTTGGTTTTGGATGGAATGGGTGGAATAGATAAATACATCTACATGTTTATTCTTTGTTGTTGCTTGGTGTATGTTGTTGGCTAGAGGTTTAATTTGTTTTAGGTTGTTGCAGGTGGAGGCGTGAACAAAAGCACAACTCTACCTCCACCCTTCCTTGTCTCTCGACACGCCCATTTTCAGGGAGATTTTGGAAGGAGGAGTTACCGTCTCAACCTGGGTTTATGCTGCGTTCCAGTTGTCCTCGGAGGTCGTAATTACGAGCTTCCGAGCAGTAAAAATCAACTGGAACGCCCCCTCAGGTCGTAATTACAACTCGTGGACTCGGTCTCGCCACACCATACCCGAGTTCGCCGAGATCATCGTTTCAAGATGGCTGCTCCTCGCATCAACAGTGAGTGAAAGAGTTACTTTTTACTCTTTTTCGCTGTTCTTTGTGGTTTACTCAGCCGTAACTTCACATTAACGCATTCAGGCACTGTAGTTCTTTACAGTAATGATAATGATATGTTTAAACAGCCGCTGTGCGTCGACAACGGCACGCTAAACGGGTGTGAGGCGGCATTGTTGTTGTTTAGCACAGTACTCGTTTTAGCTGTTCAGCGTTCATTGTTTATCATTAACTCAGTAACACATTTCGTACTTTACAGTGATTATTATACAATAAGTCGCCTAATAATTAGAGGGTGTTTCTAAGCGGTTTGTGTTTTCTAAAGAACGTGATTGTTGTCGTGTTGATGATGTAGCTGCGTCGGAGACCTGCAACATGTTGTTTTTTGTTCACCTTTACATGTGTTTTTAGCTAGTAAACTAATGTTTTGCACCATAAACTGTTTTTAAAAATTCTATCAAGATTTATCTTGGCTTGTCAGGGTGGGAATCCAGTTTAACAGAATCAATTATTTTGTTTAAAAAAAATGCAAAACTTGAAACCCAAACCATCCTGTCAATCCACAGCTGTGTGTCTGTGTGTGTGTCTGTGTTGGGGGTGTGTGTGTGTGAGAGAATGAAAATCGACCTTATTTATACTTATTATTGTGGGTTAGTTTTGTGAGTTACTGTCGTCTGTGATTTGTTGTTAACCATGTGTATATTTCTTTGCAGTTTGCATGGAGATGAACATGTTCCTGGACCTGAGCAGACAAACCCGTTTCCCTGGTCCCTTGTTCCAGAGGAATGGTGACTCCTTGACATATTATTTTATTGATGAAAATTGAACTGTAAAAGTCCAGTTACTGCAACTCAACGACTCTACAGCAGGTAAGACAGCAATAGGAACAGCATTACATGTAATAATAATAATAATAATGTCTATTCCTGTCATCTGCGTATGTTCCCATACACAGACGAAATTCGTCTCTGCATTTAACCCAACCACCTACCAGGTGGTGCAGTGAGCAGCCCGAAAGCGCCCGGGGAGCTGGAGAAATAGGTGTGCACTCATAGACACCCCAAGCTGGGTAGTGGCCGGGACGCGAACCCGCGACCTTCGGATCCGTAGTCAAAAGCCCTGCCACTAGACCATCTTGGCTCCTGTAGTACTTACTGTAAACAATGAACTTGTATGTGTATTAAAATTACTTCTGATTTCTGCATTTCAGAGGAGTCCAATTTGCAGAGCACAGAGGAGAGCAGACTGATGACCCGTCTGATAGATAAAATGTGAAACAAGAGATTACTGATTTTTATTTGTTGCACAAATGAATGTTCAGGAACATTTCATTGTTTAATTTGCACAAAACTGTCATTTTCTATTCGGTGCATTTTGCCAGCTGCTACTGGAACAGTGTCTTTGTGTCCAACATTACTAAGTAAGATTTTTGTGAAGTTAGTTATTTTGATTTAGTTTTAGCTGGTAGCTCATTTTACTGAGACCTCAGACCTCAAATTGTACCTGTGCCTTGTTGTCATACGTTATTAAAAACAATTTGAAATAACAAATGCACAAATTCTTGTCTTACTTCACAATAAGTGTGGTTTTTCAGTAGAATAAAGGAAAGCAGGTAATGAAAAGAAACTACTTAGAATGAAAGTAAATTCAGTGTAAAAGAGGAACACCTCTGGTATTCAAACACGACAATTTGTCATGATGCACTGCAGTTTTTCATCAATATTTTTGGAAACCGATGTACTTGCAGAGAAACTAGTGCTCTCATGTTCTCATCGGGCAGAGTTTTAAAATTACTACATAGAAATGCTTTATTTAAGCACTGACTTTTAAGCAGGTGTTATTGTTGTGGGAAACTAAGTTTTGCAGCTGGTTTTTGAAGCTGTAAAATGTGTTTACCTATACCAGCTTATGTTTTTGGCGTGGTTTATCCACACAGATATAAATGACAGCGAGAGAGTGGCATGTCAGATAAACAACATTTAATCAAAACAGCACTATAACAACACTAGAACATTTTTTGACAATTTATGACAAGCTAATACAAGTACAGCATCCACACATCACAGTAAAGAGTAATTTAGTCATATTCATCCTCCTGCCTTGGACAGCCGTTTGGGTGATCCTGACACACTGGTGAAGCCCCAATGCAGAGGTTATGCAGAAGGCAGGCTGCCATGATGACAATCATCACCACAGCATCAATTCGTTAGGCCAGGGGATGAAGGTGTGTCCCATTGTGCAAAATGGCCTTCAGTACTTCCATGATGATCCTGTGCGCTGAGGACTGCGAGACATCAAATTTGTCAGACATCTCCCTGAAGCTGTTCTGGTTGGCCATGTACCACAGGAACATCAGGACCTTCTTTTCTACAGGGACTGGTGCTGCACCTTGACAGTGCTCCTTCCTTATGCCTTTCTCCTGCAGCTGCATCATTACAGATGTGAACTGGGTCTTGTTGACTCTGAAATGACGCACAAACTTGTTGTCATCCATGTTCAGCATCACCTCCCATAGTCTTCATGATTATTCCATGTGTCCGTAGGTTTGTGTGTATCAGCAGCATCCTAAAATACAAAGAAATTAAATTGTTTTGTTACTATGGACCATATGAGTCTGAAATAAAGTTTTGATTGATTGAAGTTTAATAACAATTTTAACAATAAACCGTAAAAACGTCTGCTAATGGTTTGAGGTAGTAAAAAGAAAAGAAAAACAATGTTCAGCACTTTCTGACTTTATTTATCTAATGATAACTTCTGTACTGCTGCTATAATCCTAAAAGAGATCGAATTAAAACTATAAAGTAGATGTAAGAGCCTCAAGACCATAATTAACAAAAATAAGCTTATTTATAAATAAATAAAAACTACTGGTTAAAACAACATACCTGGTTAACATTTCAAGAGCCTCAGAATTGCTTTTCAACTTCGCTGCTGGTCTGGAAACCTTTTTATAATCCAACAAAGCAAGAACAACAACAGCTTTGTAGCGGGCATCCATCTTGTTTTCGTCATCGTGCCGACAAGCTAACTGGAACGCATTCAACTCGGAGATGACGTCATTCCGGGTTCATAATTTCGACCTCTGAGGCAACTGGAACGCAGCATATGCTTGGCCGGTGTGCGGGCCCTGGTTGGGGCCTGCTCTCTGTGCTTCCTGTCTCTGTCGGCAGTTAGGCAGGCGCTTTTGGCCGTGTCGTCCGTGTGGGATTTTGTGTCTTCTTGGGCGGCGGGCTGACTACGGTTCGCAGGGGTCGTGGCGGCCCTGGTGGGTGTGGGCTGTTGGTTCTGCTGTTGGCGGCCCTCGGGACCGTGTCCCTCTCTGGTCTTGACTCAATGGCCTGGCGGTCGGAGAGGTGTTTCTTTTGCCTCGCTCCTTGGGTGGACCTTGGCGAACTGGGGGGGAGGGGTGGTACGCAGGGTCAGCGGGGGAGCTGACTCGTTGCGGGAGCATTGTTCCTGCAGATATTTTCTCCCCATCCCTCACCACGCACCTCCGCCCTCTTCATCTTAAATTAATACCATCCATCCATCCATTTTCGTCCGCTTATCCAGGGTCGGGTCGCGGGGGTAGCAGCCTAAGTAGGGAGGCCCAGACTTCCCTCTCCCCAGCCACTTGGAGCAGCTCCTCTGGGGGAATCCCAAGGCGTTCCCAGGCCAGCCGAGAGACATAGTCCCTCCAGCGTGTCCTGGGTCTTCCTCTGGGTCTCCTCCCGGTGGGACATGCCCGGAACACCTCACCAGGGAGGCGTCCAGGAGGCATCCTAACCAGATGCCCGAGCCACCTCAACTGGCTCCTCTCGATGTGGAGAAGCAGCGGCTCTACTCCGAGTCCCTCCCGGATGACTGAGCTTCTCACCCTATCTCTAAGGGAGAGTCCAGACACCCTGCGGAGAAAACTCATTTCAGCCGCTTGTATCCGAGATCTCGTTCTTTCGGTCACAACCCAAAGCTCATGACCATAGATGAGGGTGGGAACGTAGATCGATCGGTAAATTGAGAGCTTTGCCTTTCGACTCAGCTCTCTCTTCACCACGACAGACCGGTACAGCGCCCGCTTCACTGCGGATGCTGCACCTATCCGCCTATCGATCTCACGCTCCAGTTTTCCCTCATTCGTGAACAAGACCCCGAGATACTTAAACTCCTCCACTTGGGGCAGGACCTCCTCCCCGACCCGGAGAGGGCATGCTACCCTTTTCCGGCTCAAGACCATGGCCTCGGATTTGGAGGAACTGATCCTCATCCCGGCCGCATCACACTCGGCTGCAAACCGCTCCAGCGAAAGCTGTAGATCACAATCTGATGAAGCCAATAGGACCATATCATCTGCAAAAAACAGAGAAGCGATTCTAAGGCCACCAAAACGGATCCTCTCAACACCTTGGCTGCGCCTAGAAATTCTGTCCATAAAAGTTATGAACAGAATCGGTGACAAAGGGCAACCTTGGCGGAGTCCAACTCTCACTGGAAACGAGCCTGACTTACTGCCGGCAATGCGGACCAAGCTCTGACACCGGTCGTACAGGGACCTAACAGCCCATATCAAATGGGCCTGGTACCCCATACTCCCGGAGTACCCCCCACAGAACCCCCCGAGGGACGCGGTCGAATGCCTTTTCCAAGTCCACAAAGCACATGTAAACTGGTTGGGCAAACTCCCACGCGCCCTCCAGGACCCTGCTGAGGGTGTAGAGCTGGTCCAGTGTTCCACGACCAGCACGAAAACCACACTGCTCCTCCTGAATCCGAGGTTCGACTATCCGACGGACCCTCCTCTCCAGAACCCCTGAATAGACCTTACCAGGGAGGCTTAAGAGTGTGATCCCCCTATAGTTGGAACACACCCTACGGTCCCCCTTTTTGAATAGGGGAACCACCACCCCAGTCTGCCAATCCAAGGGAACTGCCCCCGATGTCCACGCGATATTGCAGAGTCGCGTAAGCCAACACAACCCCACAACATCCAGAGCCCTAAGGAACTCAGGCGAATCTCATCCACCCCTGGAGCCCTGCCACCGCGGAGCTTTTTAACCACCTCGGTGACCTCAGCACCAGAGATTGGAGAGCCCGACCCAAAGTCCCCAGGCTCCGCTTCCTCAGTGGAAGACGTGCCAGTAGGATTGAGGAGGTCTTCGAAGTATTCCGCCCACCGACTCACAACATCCCGAGTTGAGGTCAACAGCACGCCATCCCCACCATAAATGGTGTTGGTCGCGTACCGCTTCCCCCCCTGAGACGCCGGATGGTGGACCAGAATCGCCTCGAAGCCGTACGGAAGTCATTCTCCATGGCCTCTCCGAACTCCTCCCACGCCCGAGTTTTTGCCTCAGCAACCACCCGAGCTGCATGCCGCTTGGACTGTCGGTACCTATCTGCTGCTTCCGGGGTCCCACAGGCCAAAAAGGCCCAATAGGACTCCTTCTTCAGCTTGACAGCATCCCTCACCGCTGGTGTCCACCACCGGGTTCGAGGGTTGCCACCACGACAGGCACCAACAACCTTGCGGCCACAACTCTGATAAGCTACCTCGACAATAGAGGCGGAACATGGCCCACTCTGACTCAATGTCCCCCGCCTCCCTCGGAACGTGTTCAAAGCTCTCCCGGAGGTGGGAGTTAAAGCTCCGTCTTACGGGAGACTCTGCCAGACGTTCCCAGCAGACCCTCACAATACGTTTGGGTCTGCCAGGTCTGACCGGCATCTTCCCCCACCATCGGAGCCAACTCATCACCAGGTAGTGGTCAGTGGACAGCTCCGCCCCTCTCTTCACCCGAGTGTCCAGGACATGCGGCCGCAGATCAGATGAGATGATAACAAAGTCGATCATCGAACTACGACCTAGGGTGTCCTGGTGCCAAGAGCACACATGTACACCCTTATGCCTGAACATGGTGCTTGTTATGGACAATCCATGACGAGCACAGAAGTCCAATAACAGAACACCACTCGGGTTTAGATCAGGGGGGCCGTTCCTCCCAACCACCCCCCTCCAGGTCTCATTGTCATTGTCCATGTGAGCGTTGAAGTCCCCTAGAAGAACAAGGAAGTCCCTTTGAGGCGCACTCTCCAATAACCCCTCCAAGGACTCCAAAAAGGGTTGGTAATCTGCGCTGCCGTTTGGTGCATAGGCACAAACAACAGTCAGAGCCCGTCCCCCCACACGTAGGCGAATGGAGGCTACCCTCTCGTTCACCGGGGTGAACCCCAACATACAGGCACCAAGATGGGGGGCAACAAGTATGTCCACTCCTGCTCGGCGCCTCTCACTAGAGGCAACTCCAGAGTGGAAGAGTGTCCAACCCCTCTCAAGGAAACTGGTTCCAGAGCCAGAGCCATGTGTTGAGGTGAGTGCGACTATTTCTAGCCGGAACTTCTCAACCTCACACACTAGCTCAGGCTCCTTCCCCACCAGAAAGGTGACATTCCATGTCCCAATGGCCAGCTTCTGTAGCCAAGGATCAAACCACCAGGGTCCCCGCCCTCTGCCACCACCCATCCCACATTGCACTGACCCCTTTGGCCCCTCCATTAGGTAGTGAGCCCATGGGAAGGTGGACCCACGTCTCCTCTTCGGGCTGTGCCCGGCCGAGCTCCATGGGTGAAAGCCCAGCCACCAGGTGCTCGCCAACGTGCACAACCTCGGGCCTGGCTCCAAAGTGGGGCCCGGTGACCCGCGTCCGGGCGAGGGAACATGGATTCTATTAGTGTTACTCATCATTGGGGTCTTTGGGCTGCACTTTTTATATATATATACACATATATATAGTACATAGTATATATAGTACATAGTATATATAGTATATATAGAATACAGTATATTATACCATATATATATATAAACAAAGATAGATAGATAGATAGATAGATAGATAGATAGATAGATAGATAGATAGATAGATAGATAGATAGATAGATAGATAGATAGATAGATAGATAGATAGATAGATAGATAGATAGATAGATAGATAGATAGATAGATAGATAGATAGATAGACGATAGCATGTTTTCTTATATCACAGGTGGAATTTAATTGTCATACATTTTGCCTTCTCCACTATGCCATACCAATTTTTGTGCAATCATTGTTCCCTTATCAGTCAGACCACTCGGTGCAACATATGACTACTAGGGGAATTGCGTCCCCGCATGATTTACCTGAAGTACTACATTCACGCCTTTACGGCAGGATGGCGTCAGCGTCACCACAGAGGCTCCGCCCTCTTGGTATAAAGACGCATGCGCCCATCCTTCATCCTTTTTTATGCCCTTCACCTCGCTTATACCTGAACTTTGCGGGACTTCTCTGTTGCCACATCACTCTATCTGAGGTGAGCTCGCTCCCTACTCTGAGCGCACAGAGAAAATTCCTGCATGTGGCTGGGCTAGCGAAAGCTAGTCCAGTATCTTTTATTTAACCTCAAGGTTTTTTTCTGCTCTCTTTGCAGACCGCTTCGCTCGATGTCGCTAACTGCATCACGCCTCTACCCCACTAACGAGTAGCGGGCTAGCCAGTGAAAGCGACGAGACAAAAGAGACATCTTCGCCAACGTTAGCACAGCTAACAAGCTCAACTTTCTCAACCATGGCGCCCGAGAAAGGGAAGAGAAAAGCAAAAACCGCTAAAAGGACCAGCAGGCGAGCGAGCCCCAGCTCCCGAACCTGCCCCAGCGGCTGCGGCTACTCCTTATCGGCGACGGACAGCCACGAGGCCTGTCCCGTCTGCCTGGGGATGTTGCTAAAACAGCACTGGAATCCCCGACTCTTGCCTGCACTGCAGCCAGATGCCAGAGTCTGTGAGGAAGCGGCGCGTGGACATCGTGGCCAAGGCCATGGACGGCACAGCGCCAACATGGGACCTGGACCTCACAGAGCCGCTCACTCTAACACCAGAGCTCGAGAACATTGATCTGGAGGACAGTGGACAGGTCGAATGGAGGGACAATATGGACATGGCGGCACCCGTCTGGGACTCGACGGCTGAGTTCGACACACAAGGCCTGATGAATGCATACAAACTCTCGCTAACGGCCTCGGGGGAGATTTCGGACGAAGAAGCCGACAACGAGGATGAAGGGGAAGAATTCCCCCAGAACCCGACGGTAGCGCTGCTATAGACAGATGCGTCAATCCCCGCCCTGTTCGAATTGTGTCGCAGGGCGGCGGATACGCTACAGATTGCCTGGCCAGAACTTCCACCTCACCAACAGGTTATGAGGTTGGCGGGCACCTACTTCTACGCGAAGCAGCAGTCGGCCATGAGGCATAGGATGCCGATTTTCCTTGATTTTCTCACTGAGCTCACTCGCACCTGGGTCGAGCCCAGCGCTCTCATGCTTCTGCCACTCTCTCAGTTCTTTGACGTTGCCGGAATGGAGGCAGCAGGAATCGCTTACTTACGTGCTACAGATGGAGGACACACTGGCGGTTCATTTGACCCCTAGGACGTCGGGCGCAAAAACAACTCTGCCCAGCAAAGCCTGCCGTGCTTCGGTTGCACAGCTCGACAAATGCTACAGAGCTCAGGACCTCGTGGCCCACACGTTAAACGCCTCGGCCTTAAAGCAGGCGTACCTGGCAGAGAAGCTCCAGGAACTCCATGTAACCACAAGCAAAAAGGCGACGACTGACATCCTGGAGGAAGCCCGCTAGGCGACTGACTTCGTGCTCCGCATGTTGGGGACTGCCGCCATAGCTCAAGGGAGATGCATGGCTGAAGTGGTCATCGTTCATTGCCACTTGTGGCTCACTCTGACGGACCTGCCAGAAGGCCAACGTTACCCCTTTCTTCACCACCCGATAGAGCCCACGGGACTCTTCGGGGGGGCTCTGGAATGCATCCAGAGCAGGCTGGAGCAACAAAGGAAGCAGGCTGAAGCGTTATGTGAGGGGATGCCAAGAAAGGCCTTCGCCCTCTCCAGAGACACCAGCGGGAGCAAACCCGCGTAACCTCGGCACAGCTCAGCCACACGCCGTCCCCCGCAAAAAAGGCCAGCTAACGACGGGGAGCAGCGGCAGAGACCCGTAGCAGGTCCATCTCAGGCCGGTCAGTCCTGGAGCAGGAACAGGTTTGTTCCTCGCCAAGCGGCTCCGCCGAGGACTTTCTCAGCGAACTGGGACAGGAGCAGAAGCGGGCCTGACGAAGCGGGCCCGCTCCACAGTTTTGCAGGTTCGTCCGCCCACGAAGTACGGGAACCAAGACATTTAAACCCAGACGTTGTTTGTAAAAAAATACGAAAAGCTGGTGACATTCGTATGTGCTCAAAACAAAATGTTTCTGACATGTGTGTAACAAAGGCAAATTTCTGTTCTTCTAAACACAAAAATAAAGTACCAGAAGCACAAACTGCCTTGATTCTTGACAAAAAAACAAACAAACAAAAAAAAAACAGGGACAAAAACAACCTATTTTTATGAAAACAGTCACAATAAAGGGAAAGGGCAAAAACCCCTCCTCCCTCGTGCAGCACATTGTGTCAGATCAGACAATGAACCGTAGCGGGACGTCTGGAGTCTGTCTGGAGCAGACAGACTTTGCGTCGTCCACATGAGGGCAGGTCAGTTCGCTCGGGACAGAGGGGGGGACAGACGCTCCCCCGCCTGCACCCACGAGGCGCAGGCAGCCCGCAATAAACATGCCTCTGAGGCTCTCAGCGCATGCATAGGCCTGGGGGGCATGTCTACCAAACACGTGGGTCATGTATACAATGTGTCACGGGCTCTGCCTGCAGTTCCGCAGGTGGCCGCCTCCGTTCATAAGGATGCAAAAATCAGATATAAACCCAGAACGTGCGCACGTCCTGAGTGAGGAAATAACAGCAATGCTACAGAAAGGTGTGATCTGTTTTGTTACAAAACGAGAAATAAAAACCGGCCACTACAGCAAATACTTCCTCGTGCCGAAACGAGACCGAACCTTGAGACCAATTCTAGATCTCAGGGCTTTGAACAATAGAATAGCAACTTACAGGTTCAAAATGCTCATGCTGAGACAAGTACTACAGTCTGTGAGACAAGGAGACCACACGTGTACAATGGATCTCAAAGACCCCTACTTCCACGTAGGCATTTGGAAGAGACACAGAAAATATCTACGCTTTGCATTTGAAGGGAAAGATTACTAATACAAAGCTTTACCTTTCGGATTAAAAACTGTTCCATGCTCTTTCACAAAGTGCCTGGACACAGCGTTGACCCTCCTCAGGGGTCCAAATTTTGAATTATTTGGACGACCTTCTGATTCTCGCCAGCAACAGAATGCAAGCCCAGCTGTACACACGCATGGTGATGACGCACCTGGAAGCTCTGGGCTTCGTTTTAAATATGCAGAAAACCGATCTGACTCCATCACAGATTACCGTATTTCTGGGCGTATAGATCAGAGCCATCTTGTACAGAGCATGGCTTTCAGAGGAACGGGTGGCTTCGTTACGCCTCTGCCTGACATGTTTTCAGCTGGGTCAGAGAGTGTCTATCAAGCTTTACCAATGCCTCTTGGGCTTATTGGCAGCTGCCATTCCCTGCGTGCCACAGGCATTACTGAAAATGCGTGCTCTGCAAATATGGCTAAACAAACAAACACGTCCTGCCTCCATCAGGTGGGCAGGAAGGGTTTTGATCAGCCAGGAATGTCTGACAGCTCTGGAGCCCTGGAGGGACCCCTCAGTGTTTGCTACAGGCGTCCCGCTGGGACGAGTCCTGTCTCATGTGGTTGTCACGACGGATGCTTCGTTGGGAGGATGGGGAGCAGTTTGCAGGAACCAGAACGCCCAAGGGCTATGGAGAAAACAGGATGCAAAGCTTCACACCAACCTACTGGAATTTAAAGCTGTTTATCTGTCAATAAAACTCTTTTACAAAAAGGGGCTGATTGCTGATGGTGGATTTTTAAACATCTTCCCCTTAAACATGAACCACACAAGAAGAGAGACAATAATCAATTTTCAGAGCAGCAGACTTTGAAAATGGGAGATCACCTTAAGGCACTTTGAAACATGTTTCAAAACTGTTTGAGATCAAATCCGAATTGGAAAGTCTATGTTGGGTTTTTATTCTCTCACGAGTATGACAATGATGAGTAACAGGAAGACAGTTTCAGATAGCACATGGAAAACGTGGCAGTGTCAAAACAAACAATAACGTAATGTCAAAACCTCATCTGTGGTTAAAACATGAGTGTGGCAATGTCAAAACAAACAATAATGTAATGTCAAAACCTTATCTGTGATTAAAACATGAGCTAGCCTAATCAGTGTTTTTGTTCTGTGTGCAGGAAGCAACAAGTTGTGTTCTTCAGAGATGTTTTGTTTCATACAGAAAGACTTTTAGGAAAGCAAACTGGTTAATGATTCATCAGAATACATTAAAGTAATAAGTTTTAAATGATCAATGTTTGAATTCTCTAACATCTCCGTCCTCTTTATCATTTAAACTGGTTACAACTTAATCAGATGAACAGTTAAAAATAATGTTTGTAAAAGATGTGGGAAACGATCATTGAGGCGCACAGCAAAAATGAGTTATTTATGAACTAAGGTCCTTTATGGACTTAAACCAAAAGAAAAACAACAAAAAAATGAGAAAAGGTTTTAGTTGGTTTGAAAATTACTTTGATCTTAAATGTAGCCTAGAAAAACTAAAACATCATTACAGCACCGGTTATTGTGAAATACTTTCAGCACTAGAATCACTCTGCTTTTTCTTTTTAGGCTAATTATCATACACATCATGTCCCACTGACTCCAGCGGGGTATAATCCTCATCATTTGAAACGAAATGGGTTTGGTGTAGACTGATTAGAACACCTGTAAAAACTATCATCATCATGTTTTTCAGA
This sequence comes from Garcialebias charrua, assembly GCA_038048925.1. Lineage (NCBI taxonomy): Eukaryota > Metazoa > Chordata > Actinopteri > Cyprinodontiformes > Rivulidae > Garcialebias > Garcialebias charrua. Next base: position 28,548 of record JBBPBX010001794.1, on the reverse strand, counting down.
CATGGTACTAAACAAATAGAAAGAAGGCAAAAATAGAAACAATATCATCAGGATTGGTGTGCAGATTCTCAGGAGGAGGTGCCACCATAGTCCAGAGGGGAACCATGACCATGGGTCGGAGGGGGTTGTTCTTTTAGTCCTGCTCTCATCATACTTTTTTGAGTTTGCTCAGATAGTGCAAAGCATCGTGGATGTCTCCTCTTGTTCCTGATTCATCTGGGATGTAGGTACTACATGATTCACCAATAATTTTACACACGCCTCCTCGTGATACAGTCAGGAGGTTTGAGAACGACTCAGTTTTGTAGGATCATCTCTCTCATTGCTTTCAGCTCTCCCAGAGTTCCATTTGCTGATTTGTAGGTGTCGTTGATGAGGCGGGGGAGGGCATGCCTGTTGATTTCAACGTGAATTCATACTTAACCAACTCCTACCCATGGAAAGAGGCTTTGGAAGAACTTTTCCCCTCCATTCCAGATCCTGAATTCCCATGGGACGCCGGTGCTGGTGGTGAGCCCTCCCCATCTTGTTATCTCAGGCATTGGAGAACGTCGTGACCTGTGGGCTGTGGGCGTCAGTGCCTTCCTTAGCACAAGCATCGTGTTGGATAGGGGGACCAAAGCACAAAGGCCCCCCCAATTAGGTGGCAATGCTGTATAGACCCTGTGTCCACACAAGAAATACCAGTCAGTTAAAATACAACAGCCTTTGTCACCTGGCACTGCAATGCTGCAGTGGGTGGTTTCCTGTCGTCCTCTTGTTGGCTTGCTGATGTTGAAAGTCCTTTGTTCAAGGAGGTGTATGCAATCGATGACATCTCCTGACTCAAAACAGTTGGCGTTTTTATAATGCAGTCCTGCTTTACAGAAAACGCAATGTACATAGTTCAATGTATTTGTACGTGGATACCTGACATCACAGAATGAATACACTTTGTCACATAAGTTCCAGGGTACCAGGCCCACTGGGATGGTTCCATTGTTGAAAACACGAGTCCCAAAACGCTTGGCGGCAGATGTGTCATGGTAATCAGTTCAGGCAGTTTGATAAGCATCTGGGGTAAAGGCATGACATTTGAGGTGACGCTGCAATTTGACATGAAGTTGTATCCCATAGTCACCATGGCTAATTGTCTGTGTAGGTCTGTGTGCATACCCTTCACTTCATCAGACAGTGGTTTCGTGTAGTCTTGTCTTACCTAGCTGCCTGTTCCTGGGTGGGTGCTTAGTCCATACAGGCACGCTTGTTGGTATGTGTTTTTTTTTTTTTGTAGGAGACAATACCTCCAGCCCCAAACATGTTCCTGGAAGAGCTGGGCCTACGGACTGCTGTCAGCACAGGTTTCATCTTGTAAGTTAGTAATCATTTAATTTCTCAAAAATCTGGTTGTAGTATTTATCTGGCAATGTTCTAGGCTCGGAGTGATTTTTATATAATGCTTTTTTGTAGTTTTTTCTTTAATAGAGGTTTATAAAGTTGACCTTGTGATCAGAAAGTCAGCTCAAAATACCTTAGTTATATTTTCATACACACACACACAGAGAGGGAGAGAAAGATAAACACAGAGATAGATAGGCCCACCGACAGGCACAACAAAAAATGCACACACATTCCTAAGAACACACAGAAGGCAGACGGACGAATCGCAACTTAGGGGCTTGCAGAGAAGCACAACAACGAAACATTTTTAGGACTCCACAGAGGCAAACAGATAAACACAACTTCAATAGGATGCGTCTGAGAAAGAAAAATGCCCTATTTCCGAACCTTCCCGCTGTACGTCAGCAAAATTTATAGCACCTTCGCGCCGTGCCAAGCAAAACTAATTTATAGTACTTTCACGCCGTACTTAGGCAAACAATCAGTCCCTTCAAGTCGGACGTCAGCAAACAATTTATAGCACCTGATCTCTGTGCTAAACAACCCAAACTACTATTTCAAGCTGTACTTAAGCAAACAATTTACAGCACCTGAACTCTGTGCTAATAATAATAATAATAATGTCACATTTTTGTCATCTCTGTATGTTTCCATACAAGACGAAATTTGACTCTGCATTTAACCCAATCACCACCAGGTGGGGCAGTGGGCAGCTATAGAAAGCGCGCCGGGGAGCAATTGGGATGAGATGTGCTGCTCAAACACACCACAAGTTATGCCGTGACTGGGGTTCGAACCTGGGTCCTTCGGGTCCCAAGTCGGTTCCCTTGCCACTACACCATCTTGGCCCCTCAAACAAAACCAGTACTTTCTAGCTGTACAAAGCAATTTACAGCAGTTCTCGCTGTGCCAAGCAAACCAAAACAGTACTACCATGCCGTACAAAGCAATTTAACGTACTTCCCACCGTACGAAGCAATAACATGTACTTACTCCTTGCAGGTTCGTGTGGTATTCGACTAAATCTTCCGTCAAATTGTTCTGTCGATGGCCAGAGAATCAGACCTAAAGAACGTTGGCCTGGCGAGGTAAAATGTCCACCCTTACCAGACTTTTGAAACTGTCGTGCATGGGCTAGTAGTGCGTCCGTCCTCTGGGTCCACCGGAGACAAGTAAGAGGAAAATCCCGGTCAGGGAACCAATGATGGAGGATTTTTAAACACCTTCACCTTAAACATGAACCACACAAGAAGAGAGACAAGAATCAATTTTCAGAGCAGCAGACTTTGAAAATGGGAGATCACCTCAAGACACTTTGAAACAAGTTTCAAAACTGTTTGAGATCAAATCCGAATTGGAAAGTGCATGCTGGGTTTTTATTCTCTCAAGAGTATGACAATGATGAGTAACAGGAAGACAGTTTCAGATAGCACATGGAAAACGTGGCAGTGTCAAAACAAACAATAACGTAATGTCAAAACCTTATCTGTGATTAAAACATGAGTGTGGCAATGTCAAAACAAACAATAACGTAATGTCAAAACCTTATCTGTGATTAAAACATGAGCTGGCCTAATCAGTGTTTTTGTTCTGTGGGCAGGAAGCAACAAGTTGTGTTCTTCAGAGATGTTTTGTTTCGTACAGAAAGACTTTTAGGAAAGCAAACTGGTTAATGATTCATCAGAATACATTAAAGTAATAAGTTTTAAATGATCAATGTTTGAATTCTCTAACAATTGCAAAACAGCAGTGCTGGGCAACGCTAATCCAAAAATTAGTTCAGCTATTTCTAAAGCACTAATTAATTTATTTAGGTCCGCAATTTCAAAAGCACTAATGTCTTATGAAAATTAGGGGAAGCTAAATTCTAAACCGCTAATTAAATTCAACAATTGCTAGCCAACAAGTTATGCAATATTTGCACTAGACTGCCAACTAGCGGTGCATGAACTGTTATACACCTTTATCCTACCTCTTACGTCACAGCAGCAGCTTCCCATTAACTCCTCCTGACCCACCTGGATATTTACAGTCCTGGACAGAAGAAACATCACAGTTGGCAAAAAGAGCAACAAACATTAAAAAAAAACTTTACATGTATTAACAGCTGCACGTACAAATTATATTCTTCATTACACATGCACATACTTTGTATTTATTTTTTTAGATTATCCTATATCTGTTAAGCACCTTGGTCAATGCAAGGCATTGCAGGAAGGTGCTATACAAATAAAGTTTATTACATTATTATTATTATAACTTCAATTCAAAGACCACATCAACAGTACAGGTAAAATTAAAGTTAGAGATCAAGTTTTAAAGTGCACTTCCAAGTTGTATCCAAGTTTAATTCATATAAGAGTCAATTAAGCTTAATTTACTTCAATATTGTTTCAAAAAACAAATAGTAATTTCTTTTTTGTTGCGCAACCGAAAAATAAATTAAACCAATTCCAAAATTCTATAGGCAGTCAACAGATTTAATGAAAAGTAACTAAAATGATCCTAAAAGGATGAAATTACAAAAATCAAAGGATTTATTTAATACTTTACGTACATATATTCTATTCGGCCACGAAATTAACAAAATGAGAATGATCTTTTAATCCCTAAGACCACTTTTAAATCTCAAATACAAGGGCGTGTCGCCACCGCATTTCTACATAAAAGGAACCCAAATTACATAAAACAAACGACTTACCGTCGAGTGGTGGACACAAAACACACAATACAATCCTCCGGCCGCGTTAATTTGGCTTGAAATAGCGGGGTTCTCTACGGATTTATGAAGAGACCGAGCGCAATCAGCTAGCCATAAACGTTAGCACCCGAGTTCACCTCTGACCCAGAAGATGTCAAGATGGAATAGTCCATTTTTAGTGGGGGGATACAGAAATCGACCGGTTTTTGTATTGCGTTTTTAATGATCGTTTTCATCGTAACTATAATTATTTTTATGTTAAATGTACATTAACAAGCATGAGCAATGTTAGTGATGTAGGTGACTGGCCGGGGCGGGGCGGGGCCGGGGCCCCTGCTGATTTGGGGCCCCAAGCAACGGCATCATTTGCCTACATGGTAGATCCGCGTCTGTTCTCCCCTCTGCTCCCCCTCCAACCCTCCCTCCTCTCTGCTCTTTACGGTGAAGGGGGAAAAGGTAAAACAAGCAGCTACGAAGCCAGCATAAGAGCCTGTAAATAAGTTTATTCGTTTTTACTGATAGATAATTAGTTATTAGCGATACTACATTTTAAATAAAAAATAGCACAAATCCGCTTATGCATTATAAAAGTTAGTCACTCTGCTGTTACGCTGACAAAAACGTTAGGTCCGCTGTAAGCGGATTAGCGCATTAGCGGTCCTTGGCGGTCATATGCCCACCTTTGCAAAATAGCATGTCCTCATAAAATCGGACAGCGGGACAGTAGTGTCCTACATCAACAGGGAGGGAGGACAAGGTCCTAGGCCCTCCTCGGCCTGACAAACAGGCTGCTCACGTGGTGTGGCCCCAGAATTTTGTCACTGAAGGCGACACACATCCCGGGAGAGCTAAACTACGTGACAGACACCCTCTCCAGAGGACCGCTACTGGCCTCAGAATGGAGACTGAACCCATGGATAGTGGACCAGGTCTGGTCACGATTTGGTAGGGCGTCCGTCGATCTGTTCACGTGCAAAACCAGCTCGCACTGAGCTCTGTTCTTTTCACTGAAGGAAACAGACGCAACGATGGGGACGGATGCGCTGGCCCACGACTGGCCAGCAAGGGTGCTGTATTGCGCGTTTCCACCCGTCCCTTTAATTCAGGCGACCCTGAAACGTGTACGGAAGGGAGCTCTCTCCCTAATATTAATAGCCCCCAGGTGGCCTCAGAAACCGTGGTTCCCAGAAATAATTTCATTGTTGGCAGGGACTCCGTGGCAGCTGTCCCCCCCACAGTGACCTGCTGACTCAAGCACACGGGCAGCTTCTCCACCCACGTCCAGAACTGTGGCAACTCACAGCTTGGCCGCTGAAAGGAACAGGCTGATGGCCTCGGGCCTCCCCAGTAATGTTATTAACACAATACAGGGAGCGAGAGCTGGGTCAACTCGGACTCTCTACGCTCGTCAATGGCGTGTCTTTGAGGCCTGGTGTCTAGAGAGGAATATTGTTGCATATTCCTGCGACCTAGTCTAGCTTCTCACATTTTTACAGGACCTGCTGGAAAAAGGCTGCTCATTTTCCACCATTAAGGTGTTTTTGTCAACCATCTCGGCATGCCACGAAGGCTAGGGGGGAGGGACACCCGGTGCCCACCCTCTCACGATACGTTTCATGAAGGGCGTACTGAGGAAAAGGCCCCCCAGTAGGACTCTGGCCCCAGACTGGGACCTTCAGTTAGTCCTGGATGCATTGTGTGAGCCTCCATTTGAGCCTCTCAGCAGCATTAAGATAGACTTATTATCTTATAAAACTGCTTTGCTCCTGGCTCTCTGTTTAGCTAAACGTGTGGGTGACCTCCACGTTTTATCTATGCACTGAATGTGTACATGGTTTGCCCCTGATGGGTCAAAGGTCACTCTGCATCCTAACCCCGCATACGTGCCAAAAGTACCAACTCTAAATCCCAAGAGTCTGGACTTTGAGCTCTCTGAGTGTCCTCCACATCCTGTCCTCACTGAGGAACAGAGGAGGCTGAGATCACTCTGTCCCGTCAGGGCCTTAAGTGTTTACATCCATAGAAATGTCAGTTGGAGGAAAACAAACCAACTGTTTGTTTGTTTTGCCAACCCGGCTGCGGGCAGAGCCCTTTCAAAGCAGCGCCTCTCACACTGGGTGACTGAGGCCATAAAAAAGGCTTACAGCAGCATAGGTCAACAGGTGCCCTCTGGGGTGCACGCCCATTCAACTCGAGGCTTGGCGGCCTCCTGGGCTCTGTTTAAGGGTGTTCCAGTGGCAGACATTTGTGCTGCGGCTAACTGGAGTTCCACAAATACGTTTGCAAAACATTATTGTTTGGATGTTACTGCCTGTGACGTCACTCAGGCTGTACTCTCTAAAGCACAGTAGAGATCAGCCAAAATGACTAAAGTATAAAGGCAGAAGTTCTCACAAGCATGCATTTTTACTGAGCATTTCAAGGGCGTGAATGAATTACGTTCCCATAGTCATATGTTGCACCGAGTGGACTGACTGATAAGGGAACTGAAAGTTATGCACCATAACTCATGTTCCCTGAAGGAAGGGAACGAGGTGCAACATTTGTTTGCCCTTTCAATGCCAAAGCTCGGTGAAGTGCTTTTTGGAGGATGAAGGATGGGCGCACGCATCTTTATACCAAGAGGGTGGGGCCTCTGTAGTGACGCTGACGCCCACCTGCCGTAAAGGCGTGAATGTATTACTTCAGGTAAATCGCGCGGTGGCGCAATTCCCATAGTCATATGTTGCACCTCGTTCCCTTCCTTCAGGGAACATGAGTTATGGTGCATAACTTTCAGTTTTAAATAAACTACAGTGCATTATTCTTTTATAGCCAGCTCCCCTCCTAATCAACATCTGCACACTGTCTTACCTTGTTCAGTTCCTCTTCTTTCTGCTTGATTTAAGCCACGCCATCCTGCAGAGACACAACTCACCTGGCTGTGATCACAACAAACATGTTGAGTTTGTTAACTACTTGTTTAAATTGTGCAGTGCTGGGAGATGGGTATCTGTCTCCCTGCTGAATCATGTGCTAACCTGATTTTATATCTGAAAGTAACACCTTCTCTTATATTTCATAACCATTTTCATTCTTTTTCACAGTGACAATGCAATTTTCAACATTTTCACACAACAGTCTTTGTTCTCATCCTTGACAGATTGGCTTATACTGTAATTATGTTTAGTTGCAGTCAGTAAATTCCCAATGCATCATTGTCATATCTGCTTTTTGTTTTGTTCAATAGTAAATTACATCATGTGTTATTTAGAGCATTGATTGGAAACAACTTGTATTACTTAAACACAAACATATTTTACTTAATGTGATACGTGATATCTTACAAGTTAAGTCAGGTCCTCAATCCATCCAGAGGACTTGACTTAATATTGTTAGATTATTCTACCTGGATTATTGAGCATGCATCAGCTGATACGTGATACTTGCTCACAGGAATTAATACATGCAAGATTTTTATCAGATATAAGTTCATCCCTTTCCTGTGTGTGACTTTTATTGCTTTAATAGTTAATGTTCATTTATTTATTTATTTAGCATATCCCAATTTGAACTATATGCATCTCTTTGTGCTTACACGTGCAGTTAATGAGTTTTTTGAGTTTGCACAAGTATCATCTCATATAAAGAGAATACAGATAATCCCTTTAATATTTTCCATTCAAATATGCTATACAGTACATAGATCAGACAAAAAAAAAAAACTACAAAGTACCTAAAATATAAAGAGTTTGGTGTGGGTGAAATCTCTGGAAGCAAAGTTTTGGACATACTAAAGTTAATTCATCAAGAGCTTCACTAATCTTCCGATTAAGTACATTGAGTACATACAACCATAAATAATCTATATCGTCTGGAGGCATTAAGGTGTTGTGTCCCTAACCACCTGAACATACTTTAATGCATGCTACCTCATAACTCTCTTGCTTTTCGATGCCTGACATACAAAGTATATAGTCAGATAGATGTCCTACTCTTTCACCATTAGTTCACTTCCAGTTCATTGTTTAAGCCACATTTCCTATCCACTTTGGCCCTTGTTAGTAAAGCACAACTTTTCCTTGATGTTTTGACAGGAAGTAGACTAAATCCAATTTGAAGCCCAGCCATTTTTGTATGCACACCATAAAAAAGTGTAGATGCAACAGCTGTGCTTCCGTGTCATTCAGCCCAACAGGAAATTAATGGACCTGGAATGATTTTACGATTGTGTTGGTGTCAGAGTTGATTAAATGCGGCTGCAGCCGTGTGCCATTACAAAGAGGTACTTTACCTCTGTAGCTTTGTTTGGCCTGAGCTAGGCGCTGCTGCAGGAGCACCACTTGTTGCTTTTCTTCTAAAACACTTACACCCAGACTTGCCTTGCCCAATAAATAAATGACTGAGGGTTCCTGCAGAGAAGCTGTGAGTATTTTGGAAACAACCTCCTCCGATACACCCTCACCTACTCTTTTATGTTCCTGCCAAACATTTACCTCTCTCCAGTGGCAAAAAGCAAGAAGCAGTTTCTCTGTGCATGGTAAAAGTGGAAGGTCAGTTTTGCACAAAGCAATTACAGCAAGTTCACAATTGTGTTAATAAAAAAACACATTGTCACTGCACTAGAACCTTCCTAATTTAACATCAAGCAGCCTATTATTGTCGTTTTAGTCCAGAAACTTCGAGTAGTTACCATTTTCAAATAACAGCAAAATAAGTCCTAACAGGACGTATCTCACAGTAACACACACTCTGTGACACTGCACACATTTATAATCGAAACAACAACTGTCACCGGCAAATTACCACTCCAGCAGCCTGCACAAGCACAAAACACAGTGAGAGCTTTTTCTACTGATCAACAGCAGCACGAAAACACGTAACAGTGACATTTAAAGGGAAAAACTAGTTGGAAAAGACATTAATGAAGGAATAAGAAAGGAATCAAAGAGGAGGTGAACAAGAAATAAACAATAAGGGGAAGTAAAAGAAGGAGTGAGTGTTATGGCTTCTTGGCTCGCTGGAGTGTATAAAATAAAGAATCACTTGTATCCCTAATGACTGTGATGTGTGACAGTATTTAAAGCCATTAGGGAGGATATGAGCCAAAGGGAGGAGATAGAGAGGGGAGGGTAGAAGCCCACAAACCCCTACCCACACACTTTCTACCACTGAGAGGAAAATCAGGAGGACGGGAGATAGGGAATAAGGCGAAAGACAGAATCAGAGATGGGGAAGAAAAATGTGGGGAAATGAAAGCATGAAGAATGTAGAGGGAAATTAGAAAATGAGGGAAACTGCAGGAAAGGGAGAGGAAAACGTGGAGAAGAGAGCGGGACAGAGAGTAAGAAGTTAGATAGCAATCCAGAGTGGGAGAGGATGAGATGAAGGGAGGTCTGGTGTCTACAGGCTCTCTGGTGTCTTCTAGCTTTGATCTAAATGTACTTTGGCATTTCTCTTCTCCTCTCCTCAGATGCAATTAGAATTCTCGCTAGCCAAGCAGACGCAGATGAAATGGCTGCTTAATGACTTCCTCGGCAACTCGCCTCGGCAACTCGCCTCGGCAACGCAAACCTTCCATCTGGAACCTACTGTTTCACTCCCACTCGCTTCTCACCTCTTTATCTGACTTACCCATATTTCTCTTTTTGATTTTCAGTTTGTTTCCCTTCTTCTTCTTCTTTTTTTTTCTTCTTTTCCCTAAGATATATACAGTATATGATACAAATTCCATTTGATATCTTCTTCTTCTTTCGGCTTTTCCCTTTTCAGGGGTCGCCACAGCGAGTCATCCTCCTCCACCTCACTCTGTCCTCTGCATCCTCTGTCCTCACTCCAACTACCTTCATGTCCTCTCTAACTGCATCCATATATCTCCTCTTTGGCCTTCCTCTGTGTCTTTTTCCTGGCAGCTGCATTTCTAACATCCTTCTACCAATATACCCACTGTCCCTCCTCTGGACATGTCCAAACCATCTCAGTCTGGCCTCCCTAACTTTATCTCCCAGTTGTTCAACATGTGCTGTACCTCTGATGATCTCATTCCTGATCTTATCCATCCTTGTCACTCCTAAGGAGAACCTCAGCATCTTCATTTCTGCTACTTCCAGTTCTTTCTCCTGTCTTTTTGTCAATGACACTGTCTCCAGACCATACAACATAGCTGGTCTCACCACTGTCTTGTAAACTTTTCCTTTGACCTTTGCTGACACCTTTTTGTCACAAATCACTCCTGAAACTTTTCTCCATCCACTCCATCCTGCCTGGACTCTCTTTTTCACCTCTTTACCACATTTCCCCATTTTCCTGGACAGTGGACCCCAAGTACTTGAAGTCCTGCACCTTTGTGACCTCTGCTCCTTGTAGCCTCACTGTTCCACTGGCCTCCCTCTCATTCACACACATGTACTCTGTCTTACTACGGCTGACTTTCATTCCTCTTCTTTCAAGTGAATACCTCCACCTCTCCAAGTTCTCTTCCACCTGTTCCCTGTTCTCACCACATATCACAATGTCATCTGCAAACATCATAGTCCATGGGGATTCCTGCCTGACCTCATCTGTTAGTCGGTCCATCACCAGAGCAAACAAGAAGAGGCTCAGAGCCGATCCTTGATGCAATCCCACCTCCACCTTAAAGACCGTGTAAAGTGAAATTAAATGTGTGTTTTTAGTTTGTCACATGGCATAAATATGTGTTATTAATCACCCATATAAATCTGACTGATTAAAAACATTGTTTACCTTATAAAATTAAGTCTCAAAAATCATGAAAAAACATGATTTTGCCTTGCCCTGGAACGCTGGGGGCGTGTCAGTGCGTGGGCGTGGTTTCAGCGCAGCTGCGCTCGTGTCCTGCCCCCTGAGCTGACTGTGTGGAGAGGCAGGCAGCAGAGCCAGTAAACCTGCTCTGTTTTTATCTGAGTTCTGTCTGTAACAGCAGCTACTTTTTCCAAGAGTTACGCTGTTTTTGTAAATAGTTTTCTTGTGTGTTTTTAATCTGGAATGAATAAAAAAAAAAAAGAGTTGTACCATGCGGGAATTGAACCCGTGGGCTTTGGGACGGAAGGCAAGCGCTTTATCCATTGACCTATCCAGGCATTACAGATACTTGGTATAAAACCACGCGGTATAAAAACACGTTATGATTTGTACGGGTGCCCTGACCATTGCGACATCCAGGGAAGATGCACGAACGAGGCATAATTGATTAGCTAGCTAACAATGAACAAAATATCTATGCTATTGCTATCTGATGCTATCTGCGATTCGCGAGTGAACGGCTCCACCGAGGCGAAGAACGCATTTATACGGCTGGAGCTGCAGGGGGTGGGGGCTATACTAATGAGGACCGCGTGACGAAACGCGGTCCCGTTTAAACCACGCCTAAAAAATCCTGAAACAGACATATCTTTATACACAGTTTGCTCTATAACTCCAAAATTAATTGAGCTACAATTTTGAGACTTTTTACTCATTTACAAGATTACAATTATGACATTTATAATGTTTATTGAAGAAAATGTTGAAATTCACTTTACACGGTCTTTAAAGCTATCTGTCACTCCTACAGCACATCTCACCACTGTCCTGCTGTCTTCATACATGTCCTGTACCAGTCTAACATACTTTTCTGCCACTCCAGATTTCCTCATGCAATACCACACCTCCTCTCTTGGCACCCTGTCATATGCTTTTTCTAAATCCACAAACACACAATGGAGTTCTTTCTGACCCTCTCTGTACTTCTCTATCAACATCCTCAAAGCAAAGATGGCATCTGTGGTGCTCTTTCTTGGCATGAAACCATACTGCTGCTCACAGATAGTCACCTCTTGTCTAAGCCTTCCTTCCACAATTCTCTCCCAGATCTTCATCGTGTGACTCATCAACTTAATTCCCCTGTAGTTGCTACAACTCTGTACATCACCCTTGTTCTTAAAAATGGGAACCAGCACACTTCTTCTCCATTCTTCAGGCATTTTCTCACCCTCAAATATTCCATTAAATATTTGAGTCAAAAACCTCACTGCCATCTCTCCAAGACATTTCCAAACCTCCACTGGTATGTCATCAGGTCCTACTGCCTTCCCCTTCTTCATTCTTTTCAGAGCTTTCCGGACTTCACCCTCACTAATCTTTCCCACTTCCTGGTCCACAGTTTCTATTACCTCCACTCTTCTTTCTCTTTCATTCTCTTCATTCATTAGCTCCTCAAAGTAATCCTTCCATAATAATAATAATAATAATAATAATAATAATTAATTCAATTTATAACGCACTTTTCATTACTGAAAATCTCAAAGTGCTACACATATATTGAATGCTACACACATTCATAAACCGGTGGCGGCAGACTACCATGCAAGGTGCTTTCCAGTCCTACCGGGAGCAACTCAGGGTTAAGTGTCTTGCCCAAGGACACAACGACACATGGTGCGGGTCCCGGGAGTCGAACCGCCAACTTTCCGATCGGGAGACGACTGCCATTACCACTACACCACGGCTGCCCTAATCTACCCATCTTCCCATCACACACTCCTCACTTGTTAGAACATTCCCATTCCCATCTTTAATAAGCCTAACCTGCTGCACATCCTTTCCAGCCTGATCCCTCTGTCTTGCCAATCGGTACAAGTCCTTCTCGCCCTCTTTAGTGTCCAGTCTCCCATACAACTCATTGTACGCCCTCTGCTTTGCCTTAGCTACTTCCCTCTTTGCTCTATGTCCCATCTCCTTATATTCCTGTCTCCTCTCTTCAGTCCTCTCACTGTCATATTTCTTCTTGGCTAATCTCTTTCTTTGAATGGCGTCCTGCACTTCACTATTCCACCACCAGGTTTCCTTATCATCCATTCTCTGTCCAGATGACACACCAAGTACCTTCCTACCTGTCTCTCTAATTACTGTTGCTGTAGTAGCCCAGTCACTTGGAAGCTCTTTCTTACCACCCAGAGCCTTTAACAGCTCGTCTCTGAATTTCTCACAACATTCTTCCTTCTTTAGCTTCCACCATTTGGTCTTCTTCTCTGATTTTACTCTTTTTCTCTTCTTCACAACAACAGTCATTCTACACACAACCATCCGATGCTGTCTGGCCACGCTCTCCCCTGCCACAACAGTCTCCAATCTCCCTCAGGTTTCCTCTTCTACACAGAATGTAGTCGACCTGTGTCCTCATCCCTCCACTTTTATAGGTCACTCTATGTTCCTCCCTCACAAATTGTATTTGATATAATTTTTTTAAAAGCACATTTTTAATCAAGCACCACATCTTTGTGTAATTTGCTTACATTGACTTTGAAAAACTTGACTTTATTTTATTTTGTCACAAACTGCCATCTGTTCTTAATTTGGACATTTAATAAAGTTGAGTGGGTCAAATTTGTTGGATTTGTTTAATTAATGTGAAGAAACGTTAAAAATATATACATGTTACAATTACTTAACCCAGTTATATCAACTGGTTGCACTACACCAGGTTGTTTAACTTTGACATGAGTATGTTAAATTCAATCAACAGAATCCAGTAACACTATACTGTATATAAAACTCAATGATGTTGAATAAACTGAAATAAACTGGCTATAAGTATATTCTAATAGTATCTGTTAAATTGAACTTAACATTAAGTTATACAAACTCACGTCTACAATGTTGGATTTAGTGAACTCCATTTGTTTGACCTTACTTTAATTTTTATATTAAAAGTAAACGAGAAACTCTTCGCATTTTACTCAGCTGTTTATTGGAACCAGTCAACATATCGTGATTAAGTAAATTCAACACTTCATTTCTTAGAGTGATATGTGTGTGTATGAGAGGGTGGGATTGGGTGATAAAAAATGTTAATATAATAAAATACATTCATTTAATTAATAGTAAGCAGGAGCCTAACAAAAGCTCACATCACAAAAATATCTTAAATTAAGACACAAAAGAAACAAATCCAGATTAGTTGTATATTCTAAGAGCTTTCTGCTTCCTGGGTTGTTTAGGGATTTATGTCAGGGATTACAGGCCCAATGGTGCGGACAAGAACTCTCACAGGGAGCCAGGAGTTACAAAAAATATATATGGGTGATTCTTTTTTTGCGGCAACATTTTGGCTTCAGGACTTTTGAAAATAAAAAGAGTAATATTTTAAGTTTTAAATATTTTGTTACATCACTGACATGTTTAGCAATAAGAAATTAATAATGGTCAAGCTCAGGGCTGGATAAAATAATAATTACAGGTAAAGTAATAATTACATGTATATGTGATTACTTTTTACCTGAATTTCCACCCTGTTAGGTCCTTGTTACACCTTGTTTGGTTCATAAACCTAACAGGGTGGAACATAACAGGGTGGAATTTTTTTAGCTAATCTAGCTGTAGCTCTTTATGTGGTCAACATTTAGCTAGCTAACCTTCAACAGAATAGCAAACCTTTAATGACTAAATCTAATATGTTGTTTTTTAAATTCTACCAAATAAACATTTCCCACAATTTATCTTAACAGGGTGGAACTTTAAGGTTGACTCATACAGGTTTAATATATTTAAGATTAAAAAAAGTAAGGAGAGAGTGACAGATGAAGCTTAACTTGTTTTCCATGGTTGAATTCCCTCCAAAACCAATTGATGTCTTCTTCTTGTAAATGGCTTTTATGGAATTGTAGTCTTTTGAGGGCAAAAAGGAAACATTCTAACAGGGTGGAAAGTTACTACTGGGACATGTATAATATCAAGAAAATATCAAATAAAAAAAATAGTTTCAACAGATTCAGTTTCATAATAAAATAAGGTTTAGTCCAGTCAATCAAATTATTGAAGAAATTTCTTTTTTAATTTAATTTTATTGTTTAAACTTATTGAGGAAATATTTTACACTGCACTGCGGACACAATAAAATTGACCATCTATGTCACCAAAAAGGTGTGTAAAGTACAAAATAATATTTTAAATGCATTTCATTTATATTTGAATGATGGCAAACATCTAAGTGTATAATTAAAATACTTTGTTGTAAATATTTGGCACATTTTAGAAAAAATCAAGGTAAGAGAAACATGCGGACATGAATGTTGCCCCAAAAAAAGAATCACCCATATTTAATGATAATAAATCAAAAGGTTGACTCTGCAGCAAATCACTTTTAAGAGACAGGAGCAAAAACAGGAGAACATCAGGGGAGACCCAACGATGACACGACAATGGACAACACACAGGAGCTGACTTATATACACATGACTAATGAGACAAACACCTGTGAGGACACAGGTGAAAACCATAAGAGGAAATGAGGAAATGACAGACCAGGAAACCAGGGGGTGCAGGAACAGAGACACAACACCAAATGGAGGCAAACGTAGAACACAGAAACTGAGAGAAGGGAACACACAACACAAGGTGGACTGAATAACAAAACAAAGGGAACACATAACACAAGGTGGGCTGAATATTAAACAAATAAACAAAACAAAACCACAATCCCTATAATTTAGAGCTGATCAGTGGCAGAACAAATCATTGCCATGCATTCCCAATGTTAATAATGGGGAACAACCATTGTAATAACCATCCATAATGACGTATTGCTAAGATTTATGGGTTTTAGCATTTTTTACTTTACAATCTTACAATAACTGATTGATTTCATGAGCAAATATACAATTATTCAATATTAAGAAAGGTTGCAAAAACTTTTGTTTTTAAATCATTGCGTTTTTTTCTTTATATGAGTGAAAGCTAAAATTTCAAACACACCCAAGCACAGTTTAAACTGTTTGTTATTTGAACAGAGATTGTTAATTGCCCCAAACATATTTTCCCACCCATTTCAAGTGTTTAGAGTTGTTGTGATTGACAATATGTAGAAGTCAGAAGATCAACAAGCTCCTTTAATCATCAGCTAACTGTTTTTTCCAATTTTTTGCTTTCCATTCCTATTCCTGTTTCTTTCCATCTTATTAAAACGTTTTGGTTCTCAGTTCATCTTTTCACCACTCTACAGGGGGGAGGGCACATTTCCTAATCAGGCTGAGTAATGCAATTTTAATGAATTTGGCAGTTGAGTTGCATGGTGTAGGCACATGCATGAACATACACAAGCACGAGTGTACGAGCACACACAGACAAGTACAATCAAGAAATGGCACAAAAGCACACTTTTTTCTAGTCACAGCTGGATGCCAGTACTCCACCCTGCAGAACACACACAGATGTGCACAGCTTCTCTTTCAAGGACATTTCATCACCTTGGAAAGACTGTGGACAGTCCTACTTTCACCTTTAGGGCTTTACTTAAAAATATATATATTTTATATTAAGGTTTTAGGTTTACAATTTCTTAATTTTTTGTCTTTGCTTGCACTTAGTGGCAGCATTTTTCAAGTTAGTTTGCATTGCAGGTGTTCAGTTGTCCTTTACCAAATCTTTGATTCGTGTTGAGTCAATCCATGACGAGTCCAGTTACTGTAAGTTTAGCCTTATTTTGATAGGGCTTTAATTTAGTTTAAAAAGAAATAAACAAAAAGAAAAAAAAAAAACGGCAATACTGTATCTTATTTAAAAATGCAATTATAGATTAGACTCTTAATCTTGATATAATATAGCCAAAGTAAAAACATTTTAAAATTTTGACTGAATTGAGAAAAGCATATGCTAGCTTTCCTGACTGCGTTCATCCACAACCATGCAGGCCTATAGAGGAAAGTGAAATGACAAGATACCGAGCTGATTATATAGCATGCTGGGTGTGCTAACCAGTGATAATGAAACACCTTGGTTGTGACCGAGCAGGCTGGAGCATCACAGCATGAATATTTTGGCAGTGCCCAGTAAGCATCTCAGACATATTCACACAGGGAAACCACACACACAACATGGACGTATGTCTGTACCACACCAGCACAGGTGAGGTATTTGTTTTAGAGGCAAACACAGGAAAGAAACAACTGTCTTCAGTCAAATGTCAGACATGTTTTAAAACATTTTTACAAACATTTGTTAAAAAATAAAATGGGTTTACAATTTTTCTACTGAGTTGAATAAGTACCTTCCATAACATTTGAAGAACTCTGTTGATAAGGTAAATACTTTTTTTTTTCATTATTGTACATAATTGTTTTTTCAGGAAAACTTTGCTGTGACAAAAATATTTTTTTAGTCACCAATTAAACATTTAAAGATACTGCAGTGGAACACCTGATCTCTGACCTTTTGGTTAGAACACCTGAATTCACTTTTTCACTGCAGCTCTCAAGTGAATATCCTTTTCACTGAAAAACCTACAATGAAGGACAAAATTACTGTTTTATTCCAGTTTACTTTGAATTAAGAGACACTAATCACTCAGAAATAGACTTCCTTTTAATTTGTGTTAATTCAGAATTGATCGACAGTATATTTTTGTCATTTAATGATGATCTGTTATTTGCATGAGTTGTCACTTCTGTGCCGGTTTATTCTTCAGTACGACGATGGTGCGTTAAATCTAAGGTACAGTTCAGGGTAAACTCTTAAGTGAAACTTCTCTGCTTTGTCTATTGAGCTAGACATATTATTTCACTTTATTGGCGTTTCCATCTGGCCGATTCTCTAAACAGATTTTCCTGCTGTCCTTCAGAGCTTCAAATTCTGGGAAATACGGAGTCACTCCTTTATTTTCTTAAAACAGCAAATGAGCGGGGTGAAGTGGGCTAAGATCAGCCCTCCACATAAAACCCCTTCCTGCCCGTTTTGCTTCAGTGCAAAGAGGGAACTGAACAACTTGGTTTTTCTTTGGAAACTTGGTTGGACGTTGTGGTCAAATGCCAATTAGACCTACTTTTCTCAACCAGAGTTACTGCAAAGCTCTGCTGTAACTCACTCATTTATTTTCTGAAAGAATTTATTTTCTGAAAGTCTTATTTTGAAAACCAATCAGGACGTTGGCCTGGTTTCTGCCGAGAAAGGCGAGCTTCACGTATCGTTGAATCAGTATACACTCGCTGAAGTTCAACTGGACGTCTACTGGACAACACAATCCGTTAGTGTCCAGCTACTTCTCAGCTCTTCTCTCCAAGAGACGTGTTCGTCACCAGGTAAAGAGTCGTTGATTGTATGCTGAGCGTGCTGGGAAGTCCAGCTGGACTCATTTGGAAAAGGTGTCACCCTGTCTCATTCAAAATAATTGACTTCTTTTAAACTTCATCTTTCATTCACTCCTTCCTCCTTAAGCTTATTTCTCCTAAGCCAGTAAACTCTTAAGTAAATGTGCCAGCAGAAAGTTATGGTGTGGTCACACCGAGCAGCGTTTTTACCTCCGAAAACGCTCCTCACGCACGGAAGTGGACGCGCTACCCAGTGTTGTCCAAACTGTAGTGTTGCGGCGGCTTCGTTGCTGTGGCGACGGGGTGTGGGAGGAGCTTACCGGTATACAGAGTGCACTCCGCCAGGCGAGGAGCCTTTTATTTCCGTCTCTGTCGAGCAGACTTGACTGGTCGTGAAGGAATTGTCGCGAACACACAGCTACAATGAGTTTCTCTTCCATAGTCCACGAGCTCGCGAGTCTTTTCTCTTTTTTTTTCCGACAAACAATACGTCACATAGTGCGCGCGCACCCTCGTTTCCGCGTCACATAGGGACTCTCCCACTGCCCCCTCTCTTCTGCCCCCCGACTCTCCCTGATTGGTTGACACACCAACCAATCAGGTGGAGTTGAGCGGCGTTTGAAAGTTTGAACCGCGAAATCTTCAACATGTTGAATGCTCGGTTTGGAGGTGGAAGCCGGTTCACGTGCACGAAAAAACGCTACTCAGCACGCTCAACACGCACGCGACCTGACGCCAGACGCCAGGAGGTGCCTGGAAGTGCGTCCACCATTGACTTTACATGGAGGCTGGAAGCTTTGGAGGTAAAAACGCTGCTCGGTGTGAGCACACCATTAGACCTTAACTTGTCTGTTTGTTTCAATTTGAATTTTGTCTACCGTAGTTTATATGAAATCTAAATCAACTAATCTTGATACAAATGTTTGATGTACTTTTATGATTTTATCAATAAAAGGTTCATCTCCTGGTGAATCAACATAAGTTGACGTTTCTCGTGAAATTACATTTTGTCTAGTCACAATCGGTTTAATCCAAAAAAGAGTGAACTCGTTTGAAATTCGGGTCAGATAAAATCTGCTCCAACTTGCATTTGGAATATGGTAAAGTCAGTAAACTGACTAGAACCTAACTTTCTACATTTTGGTGACCCATACATGTTTAATTACATTTTGGGACCCGTAAGTCTTTAACTACAATACATTTGTTGACAATGGCAAAACAAAATTTGTTGACATCAATACATTTGACCGTATTTTCCAGCATATAAGTCACTCTGGAGTATAAGTCACATCAGTCAAAAAGAAAAAAAAAGCATAATGAAAAGGAAAATAACATATATAAGTCGCTTCAGCGTATAAGTCACATTTATTATGTGTCACTGCTGACTCATCATGTTTATTATGCATTTGTTTAATGGTCAGAACAGTTTCATTTTGTCTGGGTGGCGTGGCACAATCTATCCACCCATCACGGCCAGAGCCACTAGCTCTCCAGCGTTCCTCCACTTGCACCAGTTGAGTGAAGGACATGGGAGGACGTGCTGTTGCAGTCCTTTAAAATTTAACAAGATTAAAAACAATGATTTGTTTGCTCGACATTATAGCAGCAGTGTGTCTCAGTTTAACTTTTCCTTAATAAATGCACTTTAATGGTAAATGGAGCTTATTTATATAGCGCTTTCCAGCCCCCTATGAGGGGCCCCAAAGCGCTTTACAATACCAACCATCCACCCATTCATACACACATTCATACACCGGTAGCGGCAGACTGCCATGCAAGGCGCCATCCAGTCCTACCGGGAGCAACTCGGGGTTAAGTGTCTTGCCCAGGGACACAACGACACATGGTGTGGGGAACCGGGATTCGAACCTCCAACCTTCCTGATTGGGGGACGACTGCCATTACCACTACGCCACGGCCGCCCCTAATGGTCAAAACAGCTTAATTTCGCTTGGACGGTGTGGTGCCAATCCATCCATCCATCCATCCAACCATCCAATCATCCATCCATCACAGCTGAAACGGCGAGTTCTCCAGCGCTCCTCCGCCTGCGCAAGCTGTGTAAAGCGAGTGGGCACGGGAGGACTCACTGTTGAAAAAAATTATATACTGTACGTCGCTTTGGTGTATAAGTCTGTAGGGTTTCAGGGGTGATCAGTTTTACTGATTTTACCTGTCCACCAGATGTAAATTGAGCAGGGTTTAAACTGACACAAATTATCATCAATAATTCACGGGTTCTCTCTTTTTCAGATTACCGGTAATCCATACATTTTGTGACCAGCTAATAAGATGTAAATCACATGAAACGTTAATTCATGTTGATTCAGCAGGACTGAACCCTTTAGTTAACAGAATCATACATTTAACATCATAACATGTACATTGATTTATCGATCAAATTCCTATAATTTACTCATCAGCAGATTTAATTGTGAACAACAGACACAAGTAATAAGATGATATATTTACTTATATCTGGAGGCATTTAGCTTAGTTATTACTAGGGATGTCCCGATCCGATCACGTGATCGAAAACCGGGTCCCGATCACGTGATTTCAGACTCGACTCGACTCGGGCGTTACACACCGATCAGGGATCGGATATATATGTGTATATTTATTCTACACACAAACGGGAATATTATATTAACTGTATGTTGTGTTACAGAGTCAAATTGTCTCGAAAAAGAACGTGCAGCACAATATTTTAGCAACAGCGCCTGCCGTAAAGCGTGACTGTCGTAAAAAAGAAGTGGAACGCAGCATATTAGCTTAAGTGGTCGGATATATATGTGTATATTTATTCTAAACACAAACGGGAATATTATATTAACTGTATGTTGTGTTACAGAGTCAAATTGTCTCGAAAAAGAACGTGCACAATATTTTAGCAACAGCGCCTGCCGTAAAGCGTGACTGTCGTAAAAAAGAAGTGGAACGCAGCATTAGCTTTAAGTGGAGGCAGCGATTTATTCTAAACACAAACGGGAATATTATATTAACTGTATGTTGTGTTACAGAGTCAAATTGTCTCGAAACAAAACGTGCACAATATTTTTGCAGCCGCGCCTGCCGTAAAGCAGTGACTGTCGTAAAAAAGACGCGGAACGCGGCAGCTTGAAGGGAGGCAGCGATGTCTGTCGTGTGGAGATATTTTAAAGTGGATGACAAAGATATTGCGTTTGCAAACTGTGAGTTATGTACAGTTCGTATTTCAAGAGGAGGTACAGACAGTTCGTATTTCAAGAGGAGGTAAGGAAAAGGCTGCATTTAACACAACAACCTAAGTTTCTTATTTGTTTACATGCCTGCTCAGTATTTTAAGTTGAGCTGCTTATTTTAAATTAGACATTTTTATTTCATACTGTTACACTAAACTTCAACGTGAAGAATTTTTTTAAAAATCTTATTACGGTACTTGATTGTTCAATCTACCTCACAGAAGTATTCTGTTAAATATTAAGGTAAATAATATAAAAATTAAGGGACATCTAGATCTGTTTCTTTTTTTTCCCTTCATTTTAAAAATGTATTTTAGAAGTATCGGATCGGGACTCGAAATCGGCCAATTCTCAAATTAAAGGACTCGGACTCGGACTCGAGGCCAAAAAAACCTGATCGGGACATCCCTAGTTATTACTGGCAAAAGATAAGGTTTTAAGAGAAGTTTAAGAGAAGTTTATCCGAGTTCTGTCTGTAACAACAGCTACTTTTTCCAAGAGTTACGCTGTTTTTGTAAATAGTTTTCATGTGTGTTTTTAATCTGGAATGAATTAAAAAAAGTCGACGAGGGACACGCCCCCAGAAACCATCTTGGCTACAGCAAACTGGTTGGTCCACATAAGTTGCTTACTTGGTGGGTTAACTTCAGTGTGCTTTGGACTACTCTGACTGAGGAAGCCCTCTGGAGTGAGGGTGAAACGTTTCTGCTAAAAAGAAACTGTCCAGATGAACTGATTGAGAATGAGCGGATTTGATACCTGGACTATTGAGAATTAACTTTCTTGTCTTGAACCACTTTGGACATGTCTGCCTGCCTGGGAGGAGTCGACGAGGGACACGCCCCCAGAAACCATCTTGGCTACAGCAAACTGGTTGGTCCACATAAGTTGCTTACTTGGTGGGTTAACTTCAGTGTGCTTTGGACTACTCTGACTGAGGAAGCCCTCTGGAGTGAGGGTGAAACGTTTCTGCTAAAAAGAAACTGTCCAGATGAACTGATTGAGAATGAGCGGATTTGATACCTGGACTATTGAGAATTAACTTTCTTGTTTTTAAGAGAAGGTTAAAGTGAGTAGTAAGATGGAGGAGAGGTGAGGGAGTATATCTTGAGATAAGTTCCAACAAGAATGACACTTTCCATGCAACTCTTCAGCTAAACCGCAGGTACGCTGGTAACATTGATGACTCTTTACCTTGCCAAACGGTCAGTCAAGAAATGGAGCTTCCTTGACGTCCGAGTAAGAGAAGGCTGACCTGCCTTAGATGTTTACCTTTCAGCCTCTTCTGCGTCCGCTTTGAATGGCAGAAATAGCAGCGTTTCCTGGTTTGGTTTCAAGATAAATTATTCCAGAAAGGAAAGTTCATTTAGAACTTGGAGCTTTTTAGCTCTGTTGAATGTATGGCGGCCTGCTATAAATTCTCAGCTGATAAACCAGTCTTTGACTCGTGACTGCAGCTTATCTAGCTTTTAGGAGAAAGGTTCATCTCTCTACTTCTCTCAGCAGAACTCAGGAAAAACAGGAAGTCAGACTTTTGTAGAGGGCTTGACCTCCTGATGCCTGGCTCTTCCTATTGGTTCGTTCGACCAGTAGAAGGGAGTTACTTGAGGTAATTTTCAGTCAGACAGTGAAGGTCAGTTTAGAAGAACGAATAACACATTGTTTCAGAAGTGAGAAGAATTGAGATGCCAGAGAAATGATTACTGTTTCTTACTTCTAAACAAAACTGAAGAGTTCAGTCTGACATATTCAACTTTGCCATAGTTGTACATCATCACATGAATAATTAACCAGCATAGTAACACATGATCATAAAATGACAGAAAGTTATTGATAGATTTGAATTAGAACAAATTTAAAGAATAAAAAGAGTCTCTTGTGAGTGATTATGTTCTTAGATTCAAAGTAAAAGGAATAAACTGTGTTAATGTCTGTTTCACTGAGAGGATCAGTAAAAAGTATCTCACTGAGAGATTCAGTGATAAGGTGTGTCCACTACAATCCTCAGAGACCAGGGTCAGGTCCACTATAAGTCACAGGACTGACAAATCTATGCAAATAACTGCAACTTATACGCTAGAAAATAGTTTGTTTGCTTTATTTTAGATTTTTACAGCAAATAGAAATAAAATATTCTGTTTCAAGATAACTTTACTTTGTTATAAGTGCATGCAAAAAAAACAAAACATTTCATACTTGTGAATCCAAAGGTATGATTTTGTAGAATTCCAGTTCCCTCTGTTGGTTCCTGAGTCCAGGGCAGCACCAATGAGCAGCAGCTATGCGTCATCTCCTGGTCAAGCTGCAGAAGTGTTCCTTTCCCTGTCGGAGCATTAGTTACCAACAGATATTCGCTATCGACCTCCTTGTGGTTATCTAACCTAAAGAAATTAACTTAACTTGTCTTTTCCTCTTCCCACCTCGAGGGTTCCTGGAATGTGATTGCCTTGTTGGAATGAGCATGTGCAAATCAGGATCACTAAAGCCCCTTTCATAAGTCAAATCCGCGCAATTGCCTCACAGACCAGTCCGGCTTTAATCCTCCCCGTGTCATTCATAAAACAAAGTTGAATCCGGCCACGGCCCGCCCTCAATGGAGCATTCACAAAACGATTTGCAGCGTGGGTTGAAAAGAAGCGTGGTGAAAATCTGCAGCTCAGATGACATGGTGCCTGCGTGTTTAAAGTGGGACCGCAGAGTTGTCTGTAAACATCCTTCCTTCACTGTGCCGGTAAGGGATATTTAATATTAATTTCCTCCTCTGCGCGCAGAGACAGGAGTACACGGGTCTCTGCCTCACCCCAATTAGCCATTTCCGTGATGATCAATAAAAAAAGAAAAAGATTCGGCAAAGAATAGCGAGTGATGCGCAAGCGAAATACAAATGTCATGTTCTTGTTTACACATTTAAATAGAGCGCGACAGTGGGCGCCGGGAGAGTACGTGGGAGAGTACGTCATTATTCAAATCAGTTTGAAGCTGCAGCAGCCCGACACCTTTCACAAGTCAACAAGCCTGACACTACCTCTGCTGGCGGATCAGGGGCGCATCAGATGCGAGTAAAATTTACTCGCCAATCCGCCTTCGTGTTTTTTCTGAATGCTCGTTGGAGGACCAAACACGCATCAGGCCCGGACTGAGCTGTCTTATGAAAGGGGCTTAAAGACTGTGTAAAGTGAAATTAAATGTGTGTTTTTAGTTTGTCACATGGCATAAATATGTGTTATTAATCACCCATTTAAATCTGACTGATTAAAAACATTGTTTACATTATAAAATTAAGTCTCAAAAATCATGAAAAAACATGATTTTGCCTTGCCCTGGAACGCTGGGGGCGTGTCAGTGCGTGGGCGTGGTTTCAGCGCAGCTGCGCTCGTGGCCCCTGCCCTGAGCTGACTCTCTGTGGAGAGGCAGGCAGCAGAGATCCAGTAAACCTGCTCTGTTTTTATCCGAGTTCTGTCTGTAACAGCAGCTACTTTTTCCAAGAGTTACGCTGTTTTTGTAAATAGTTTTCTTGTGTGTTTTTAATCTGGAATGAATTAAAAAAAAAAAAAAAAAAAGAGAACCCGTGGGGTTTGGGACGAAGGCAAGCGCTTTATCCATTGACCTATCCAGGCATTACAGATACTTGGTATAAAACCACGCGGTATAAAAAGATGTTATGATTTGTACGGGTGCCCTGACCATTGCGACATCCAGGGAAGATGCACGAACGAGGCATAATTGATTAGCTAGCTAACAATGAACAAAATATCTATGCTATTGCTATCTGATGCTATCTGCGATTCGCGAGTGAACGGCTCCACCGAGGCGAATTTATACGGCTGGAGCTGCAGGGGGTGGGGCTATACTAATGAGGACCGCGTGACGAAACGCGGTCACGTTTAAAACACGCCTAAAAAATCCTGAAATAGAAATATGTTTATACACAGTTTGCTCTATAACTCCAAAATTAGTTGAGCTACAATTTTGAGACTTTTTACTCATTTACAAGATTACAATTATGACATTTATAATGTTTATTGAAGAAAATGTTGAAATTCACTTTACACGGTCTTTAAGCTTGGTTTAATAGTAATTGTTTTAAAAGATAGGTCTATTAAGTTAATACGGCCACAAAGGCTTTAACTTACCATATTTTTCATTGAAGGTAAAACCTAAAATAAATAAAAAGGTACTGAATGAATAAAAGACTTGTTTATAGATTACAGGAATAAAACCAGAAAGCTGTTTTAGTTAAATAACTCACCGCTAAGAAAACATTTATTTGCATACACTATAATAAATACCATCTTGCTGATTCTCACAAAATCAACACAAATCATGTTAGATGCAGATACAATTCCATCGTATTGATTGTCACAAAAAACAAAACAGAGATGGATGAGCCAATATATGATGAGGTTCCAATCGAAGTGGACACAAAGATGACAGATCATATGTACTATAATGATGTGCAAGAACACAGGTACCATAATGATCTGCCATTTCTACCCGATCCAGAAGCAGTATATGAAGCCCCAGATTCGCTGCTGGACTTCAATTCAGATTCGGATGACTCAAAGATTACAGGAGCAGATGATGCTGAGTCATTTACAAGCAATTTTGAAGCTTTACAGCTGATCAAAGCGGAGTTTGAAGAACTGCAGAACCATGTACGATGGCTATCAGAAACACTGAAGACATGTACACAAGAAAGAGATGAAGCTGACATGCGCTGCATGGAGTTACAAAGTGATAATGAGAGTTTACAGAGAAGATTAAAAGATTGTAGGGCAAAGCTGGTCTTAACAACAGACAGCCCCTACAGTGACAAAGGGAATGAAAAACTGCAACATCAGCTGCGGTCGTCACCTAAGTCACATGAGAGAAACATCAGCGAACGAGCTCACAAGCTGTACACAACGTTACAAAGTGATTATAAAAAATCACAAGAACGGTGCACAGAGTTACAAAATGAAAATGAGTGCTTAACAAAAGAAATAGAAGAAGGCACCCGAGTCATGGAATCATTTTCACATGAGTACACGGTGTTACAACGTGAAAATGAAGGGTTGAGAGTCCAACTACAAAGTTGTCAGGCAGAGCGTGCCTCAGCAACAGAAAAACTCCTTGAAGAGAGGAAAAAATGTGTGGATCTCATGGAAAGACTGTTCCTAAACCCACCTCCACCACCACCTCCGCCACCACTCCCACCTGAACCGACACTTATTGGGACAACCCAATGGCAGGTACCTACGTACCCCACGTCAACAGGTGTACCTGGTGCGCGGAGAGGTGAGTATATCAATTTCAATGGTTCTCAATTCGCTGTTCCAATAGAACGACTCCATAAAATTTCTCAGTTCATTCAACGTTTCGAGCCAGGGCAATATGGTTCAAATGAAACGAATACATATCTGAAAGACATTAGGCTATATGCCACGGGTAGTGGTGACGTACTTCCGTTAAAATATTGGTCGTACGCTGCACTTCCGGTTCTGGTCGACAGCAGTTGTTTTTAGCGGTAGCTTCTAGAACTAGACCATGTAAAAGACACAAAAGGTAAATTATCTGCGAGCTACTGGTTCAACAAGAGAGATTTGTTGTGTGCCGTTGTGTCCAGTGAATATCAGGGACAATAGAGCGCTTAGTTTTTTATATTTTAATGCCAGAGTTCGTGGCTAACCGAGTTAGCCTTAAAGCTAACACTCGGTTGTAGCTGGCGTTTTAAACCTCAGAATATTCAAGAGCCAGCATCAAACAGTGGTTAAAAATGAGCTGTACCTGCATTGTTCCAGTGGAATAATTATCCCTTCCATGACCGGGGCTTTGGGAGAAGCAGCAAAGAGGACAGCGAGGAGGAGAACACAGCAGCTGCAGCTCAGTAAGAAACATGAATATGACTCGACTCCACATCCTGCACTTGTAGATTTAATGTTGGAGTCATGAGTGATTTAATAAAAGTTTGTAACTACATACTTTTAAAATAATATTCAGATTTTAACAGTTTTCTAATCTGTAAATATGTTTGTAAACTCCTAGTAACTTCAGGGCACCTCTGAAATATTCTCTGCTGTTTCCTTTAATATGAAACCAGAACTGTTTCACTTCAATAAAACTTTTATTTCCTGAGATGTAATTATTTATTTTAAAGCATAACTCTCATAAAGAGTTCTCTGTTTGGTTTTTTACGTTATGAAGGTAAATATGAACACTTTTTTGTTTTTTCAGGTTTGCATCATCTGACCTCCTGATGTGACTGCTCTGCCATCCATGGTCAGTGTTCACCAAGAATGAGACGAGAGGAACTCCCCATCAAGTTCAAGTTGTGTTTGTCATATACAGGTTAACACAGAGTTAACAGTACAATGAAGTGCTCAGGATGAGAAGATCCGATTTGACTTGCTAAAAAACTATACTATACTAAAAGCATGCAAAGTGAAAAAGTAATTATAATATTCACAAAGTCCTGAAGAGAGACAGTAAACATGGTTGGATATACAGTAATGATGCAGCAGGATGAATTTGAATGAACTACTGTAAGTATTTCAAACTAGTAATACAGTACAAGCTAACATGCACATAGTTATATATATACAGTATATATATATACACTACACATAATCAACATTACACAGGTTGTGTGACAGGTTATTGCACAAGTAGTGACATTGAGATTGAATTATTAGTTATTACCAGTTGTTCAGTGTTATTTATTGATTATTTATCCACACCACCCCATCAACCCATATCCTGCAGCCCATTGAGTTCTTCCTGTTCTTAAATGACCTTGACCTTGGATCAAAGCAACGGGACCTTGCTGACCGGTACGGTGTCCATCAGTCCACGGTCAGGGCCAGGCGGATCATCACTGCAACTTTTTATTGACAGTACTCGGCTCAATTAGGACCCGATACAGTACCTGAAGAGCAGATGCATAAAAATCTACCTACTGTAGACTACTGTACCCTGACACTACAGTCACACTACTTACTACTTGTAAGAAAATAAAATGTTCAAAACATTCTGACTTTGTCTTCTTATTATCACCCAAAAAAAATGTGTATGTTGATTTAAGACAGGCTTAGAGTTCAGTTTATTTTAGCCAGTTTATTAAAAACAAATTTGATGATGATGTTACATTACTGTAGAAAACATATGAGGCACAAGATTTAAACAGTTTATAGCATTACAGCTTCTGACT
>JBBPBX010001793.1:22568-75688 GCA_038048925.1 Garcialebias charrua | reverse complement strand
ATACGAGGCCTACTACAGTGGAGGATTTGATAACTAAGCTTAAAGAACCACTGGGACTTTATTTCAACTTCAGTCTCCAGTACCAAGATCCTGAATTCAGTTATGAGCTATGCAATGTGACAGATATTGAAGATCTTCCAGAAAAAACAACAGTCAAGGTCATCCCTGTGCTTGAGTTGGTTCCTGTCCCAATATCAGATGAAATCTTGAGTGACACACCTAGTGTAGCAGATACGGAGATCCTCTCTACATCATCTCAGGAGCGACAGAAGCATCCATCCATCCATCCATTTTCAACTGCTTATCCGGGGTCGGGTCGCGGGGGTAGCAGCCTAAGTAGGGAGGCCCAGACTTCCCTCTCCCCAGCCACTTGGAGCAGCTCCTCTGGGGGAATCCCAAGGCGTTCCCAGGCCAGCCGAGAAACATAGTCCCTCCAGCGTGTCCTGGGTCTTCCTCTGGGTCTCCTCCCGGTGGGACATGCCCGGAACACCTCACCAGGGAGGCGTCCAGGAGGCATCCTAACCAGATGCCCGAGCCACCTCAACTGGCTCCTCTCGATGTGGAGAAGCAGCGGCTCTACTCCGAGTCCCTCCCGGATGACTGAGCTTCTCACCCTATCTCTAAGGGAGAGTCCAGACACCCTGCGGAGAAAACTCATTTCAGCCGCTTGTATCGGACACGCTGGAGGGACTATGTTTCTCGGCTGGCCTGGGAACGCCTTGGGATTCCCCCAGAGGAGCTGCTCCATGTGGCTGGGGAGAGGGAAGTCTGGGCCTCCCTACTTAAGCTGCTACCCCCGCGACCCGACCCCGGATAAGCGGACGAAAATGGATGGATGGATGGATGGATGGATGGTGTACTTCTGCAGGTTGGGTTTCCCAGGGGCTTTGTACCGTCTCATGGACTATGAATGGTGCGAGTGATAAATAATGTCATAATCCCATGAACAAGAGCTGACATCTTGACATTGGATATAGTATAGAATGACCATTTAGTTATTGTGTTCTTGCAACAAATAACTGAAAACTTGTGAGATTCTGTCACAGACTGATTATAAATGGTTTTTGACTTTTGTAGAGCTGACCTCCCTGGCTGGTTAGTCCATTAGGATGCAACAAGTGCAAAGATTTCCTGTGCAAACCCTTTGAGAAGTGTTTATTTATTCTTGCCAGTGTCGGCTAAATGTGTTGCTGTTCAAGGTCTATCACCAAGATTGGGCGAGTGGTGGTGCAGTTGGAGGATATGGGCCTGTGACCAGAAAGTCGCAGGTTCAACTCTCCACACTGACATCAAAATGTGGGTGGAAAAAGGTGAAACACTCACACCTGCCTCCGCTCTCATTTTCCCCATTCTGGGCCCTTGAGCAAGGCTCTTGCCCCCTCATCATCTGCTCCCAAACAGGTCTCTCTTGAAAATGAGTTATTGTGGCTCTGTAGCTATGTTTACATGGACATAAGTAATCGGATCAAACGGCCGATCGGATCAAAAGTGCGTCATGTAAACACCCCGGTCTGGTTATTTTTTGTGTATTCGGCGTGATCCGACCTAATTTGCGATCCGTTCGAAACGGGTGGTTTACGCCGATCCGTAGCACGATGTGTGCGCATGTAAACACATATTCTGTTCCTTTTATCGGACCGTGCAAAACTGTCCTGACTGCGCATGTGCGCTGCGCGCGGCAGCACACCCCTCCCCTCCTTTCCCAGCGCTCTCATACTGCGAATAGAAAAGACTAAAAGCATGCGTTTCTTGCCTGTAGCTCTATCAGGGAGTGCAGTAGTGCAGTAACAACTCCATCGCCGTCATTACAATCTGGCCGGGTCCAATTTTTGCGCATCGGTTTATTTTTGTCCCGGAAGTAACTTCTTCTTCTGTGGTTTTCACAAAAGCAACTTCCTCTTCGTTTTTTTTTTTAAAAGGGGGAGTGTACCACTCTGCGCATGTCTGTTCTTCTGGTCAGAATAAAAGCCTGATGCATGTAAATACCAGGTTATGTAATAGAATAAATGAATGGTGCTTGTAAGGTATTTAAACACTTACTGAGCCACCATTATTGGATGCGCAGTTTAGCAGACTTTAATCTTGCACAAACTGCCACCAAAGTGCGAGTTCTTCCTTTTTCCGATACTAAATTGTTTTTACTGTGATTAATCAGAAATGTAATTTCACGCTTAGACTTCAATTTATATTGGTCTACCAAAAAATAGACCTTTTATTGAAACTATCACAAGAATTACATTAAACATTTGTATCGATATTAGCTCTGATTTAATAACTACGTTGACAAGAATTCAAATTAAAACAAACAGACAATTAAAACTTAACTGTTGGCACATTACTTGACAGATTAAATGCTTATGAAAAATAAGAAATAGGAGGAAGGAGTTCTGGAGCTAAGTTAAGCTAAAGTTGTTTACTTTGAACCAGACTAGGTGACACCGTTTCCCCCACACGAGCAGATTGCTGGGCTCCCGCACGTTCAAACACACCACGGCTCTTTACCTGTTGGAGGTTCGTCTCTTGGAGACAAGAGTGGAGAAGTTTGTGGACACACACGTGGATGGGTTTGTCCAGTGGCCGTCCAGTTGGACTTCAGCGTGAGTGTGCTGATTCACGATACGAGGAACTCGCCTCCCTCGGCAGGGACCAACGGTCGAGCGCACAGACTGACTTTCAAAATAAAACTTTAGAAAACAAATTCTTCCAGAAAGGAGAGTGAATGGATCAAAGTAAGGCTTTACTATGATCCCCGCTGAGACGTGGGTCGTTGACACCTGACCGGGACGTCTCAAGCTTTCAGAGAGGAGAGACGCAGGTTGACCGTTCGTTCTCCTCCAAACTCTAACTTCCAAATAGGAAGTGCCCATTATATGGGGGAGGTGGGGTCTCCCCACCTCCTCAACGGCTACAGGCTGGTTAACAAAATAAAAGATGGAAGTATGATCCCATAGGCAGAAAGTCTCTTGACGGACACCAGGAAAACTGTTTACATAACTCGGCCAGATGGCCTGCCTGTGAACACAGCTAATGTTATGTCTACTTTCACAGACAAAACAGAGAAGGAAGCTGAACAGCTAACAGTTTACCCTGAACTGTGTCTTAGCGACAGAGTCTTGCTTGCTTTTGCAGAAATAAAACCAGCAGAAGGTCAAAGCTCATGAAAGTAACAGATCATCATTAAAAATGACAAAAATATACTGTAGATCAATTCTGAATTAACACACATTAAAGAGAAAGTTCAATCTGATTAATTAGTGTCCATTAATTCATAATAATTGTAAAAATATAAGTGTCAATTTGTCTCCTTGAGGGCTTCAAGAAGGTGTAACACTTAAGAGTTTCAGAGAGATGTGGAGAGGTGTACTTGAAGGTCAAGACAGAGGCCTATATCACTACAGTCCCCCTTTTTGGAAGTCATCGCCTGTCCTTGGGGATGAGTTCCAACACGAAAGGATACCACCGAATGTCTCTGACCTCTATGTAATCCAGCAAGTGGAAAAAAAAAGTCAAAAAAGTTCAAAATTATACTCCCATAATGTTTTTGGAAATTCCATACTGTTCGTAGGTAATCCCATTGCGGCAAGCTTTTAATCCTTTGGAAAACATAGTCTGTTAACCCATGGAGAACTGAGTCTGTGATCCCTTGGAAACAAAGTCTTATAATCCACAACGGTAAATCCACAACGATGGGGGTTATTGATTTCATCAGCAAGAATGGTTTTTAATCAGCATGTAGAGGGGATCCCTCGATTGAAGCAGAGGAGGCGGGCCTTGGATGAAGGTTGAAGACCAACGTTGGATCAGCAGGTCCCCACATCGAAGGTTGCAGGCTGGATGGCTTCCAGTCGGTGCCACCCTGGTTCAATGTGTCATGCAATTATGTGGTTTTAGGTGGGCTTATGATAGGGATTCTACATTAAGCCTTACCTATATGCACCTGGTATGTAAGCTATCATGGATTAGATCAGCTACAATTACCAATTAAGGGGTGGATCAATGCTGTAAAAATCAGAAATAGGGATCTATACCTATAGAAATGTGGAGGGCTTCTGTAACGAAGGCCTCTTCATTCAAACTATTCCTCCATTCATTAATTAGTTTAGGTTAAACTAAAATAAAAATGAAACTAGTTTGGTCTAAATGTCTGTTGTCTTTTAGACGAACGACGCAAGATTTGGTATTCCCTATAAATTTTGAAGTCTATGGCGAGACTCATCAAAATGAATAGATCTAGAATAGAAACGATCGAATCGGTTCTACCTAAATGATTGGGAGATCAGTGTAGATTATAGTACCTTAAGTAGTATTAATCTACTATGACTCATCAAAGATTGAGATCTTTAACAAAATGAACAGCATGTTGGCATAGTTAAAATCCATTTAAGTCTTCAACTAATCAACAATCAAAACCTCTTTTGGCTGGGAGTGTTCAGAAAACAATAACAACTTCAATAACACAAAAGTAGCAATCAAGCAACTAAACACAACGTTTCACTACGTCAAACTCACTCTGGTCGTCAGATTCCAACGTGTTACACACAAGAAAAACAGTTCTTAGCTTTATAACCGATGTCAATTAAATCCTGCAGATTTAAACGGTTGTTAAGGTTAGTTTTTGTTGTGGGTTTTATGCTTAGCGTGTCTAAGTTCTAGTTGGAACGGTTTCTTTTCGCAACTAGAATAGTTTAAACTGTTTAGTTTATTTACTATCCTGTGCTTGGACGACCTTCTTTTCCCATGAAGTCTGTGAGTTTGCGAGATCTTTGTCGTTTGTGGGGTTATTGAAATCTTTGTCCTTGACATGGGCATGGCCTAACATCACCCCCCTGTGGTCATGAGGGACCAAGCACACGGGTGTGGACGTCCGTCCATGGGCACGAGTTAGGATGCCATTGTTTAGTTTAAGCTGTTCGCGCAGTTTATTGGGAACCTTGTGCAGGAACCTTATAGGTTTCGGCCAACGTACCTCTGTACGTTTACCTCTTTCTGCGTAATGCAGGTGTGTCACAACTGTCGGCGCCGTCGCAGGCGCGTCTCTGTCGTTGTGATGTATGTCTTCCCACTTCATGAATGAAGAGGTGCTCTTTGAGTCTGTAAGAACTATGTCATCTCTGAGTAGTTCTAGATTCAAATGCTCTTGAACCAAGGTTTCATAGAAAGCTTGGCTGATGACTGAATTACCTGTCCCAGAGGACAGCACAGCGTTCTCGGTGTGTGATCCTTGGATCTCTACACCGTCCTCTACCTGTGGTAGGAAGTGTGAGTCTGCCCCCCTTTTGTTTGAGGAGGGGTCCTCAAAATCAGTAACAATGAAGTCCAAGTGACTGTCAGCGTGTTGTAGACTGTCACTACGTGGGCTCAGATGTCCTTGAACCAAGACTTCACTGAAAGCTTGGCTGTATGCCGAATTACCTGTCCCACAGGACAGTACAGCGTCATCGGTGTGGGACTCTTGGATCTCCACACCCTCTTCCACCTGTGGTAGGAAGTGGTCAGGGAGTGCTGAAGGTGTCAGCTCGCAGAGGAGGTCCTCGTGATGGGCCAGAGCCTGGTCCAATTGTTGAGTCTCCTCTGTCTCACCTGTATATGAAGGTTCACTTACCGGGTCTGTGGTCTCAGTTGGGGAAGCCTTTTTTACCTCAGCGGTACCTGCTGTTAGACAGTCAGTGTCCTGACCTTGGGGAGGCACCTCGATTGGCAGAGGACTGCTCACTGTGGCCCACATTGTCTGACTGCCATAATCTATAATCGCTTCAAAGCGACTTATGAAATCTTGGCCGACCAGAAATGGGCAGGAGTCCACCGTAGACACATGTACCGGATGGCAAATTGTCGTCTCACCCATCTGCATGTGAACCATGGCAATAGCTGTCAGGGTTGTACCCATTTCTGAGAGTCCTTGCAACTCTATAGCACATTCTGTCAGGGGTATCTCTCTGCCAACACTGTTAGCGGCGGTCCGTAGCCTCTCAAACAGCTCGGCTGACATGATAGTCACATCTGAGCCGCTATCCAGGAGTGCCTCACGCGCGAAGACCCCTTCCAGTCTGAGTGGCAGGTAAGCTTTCTTAGCGCGCCCCATTCTCATAAACTTACACAGAAACCTTCTAGGTTTAAGCACACACCTCTGTGTACGCGTAACTCCGTCTGCGTAATCGTCGTAGCTGTCAGCATCATGATGGCTGTCTGCCTCATGACCTTCAGGATGCGGATCTTCAGCAATTTGTTTGCTGTCAGCATCTATGTCAGTGTCGACGTTGTTGTTGTCAACTGTGTGCACTGAGTTGTAGCAAAAGGCAGTGTTGCGCGTCGCTTCATCAGGATGAACAACGTTGTTTGTGTTATCATCAAGGACAACGTCACACGTTGTGTCAGCTTGGTCAACCACTGTAACATTCAAATCATTTGACAAACAAACCACAACCTCAGTCACGTCCTCGCGCGGAGGCGCCGTTTCCATAATCTGGAGCATGTGTGACTCATTGCATGTCTCGAGCTGTGCAGCTCGAGGGGCAGGGGCAGGAGGGTCGCTTCTCGGGGGCACATGTCGGGACAGACCACTTTTCAAAGGGTCACGGTTCCCAGACATCAACTTCTCTCGAAGTTCACCCACTGTGAGACCTAGGTGAGAACTCTTTTGGTTCGATCTGAACCATCTTGGTTCATCTAGAGAGCGAACACCTACCTTGTGTGGTTCTCTGCTCCTCTCAAGGTTTTCAACCTGAGGGGCAGGGGGTTCAGAACTCCTACAGCTCGTAGCACCATGCTGTTGTAGGTTATTATGAAAAACCTGTGACCTCTCGCACTTTGAAGGAGAGGGAACCTCTACTACTTCCTGCGAGTGGGATGTGACCTTTTGACCTGTACAAACCTCTGATGGTATCCTAGGTTGTATTTCGGCCTCAAAAACTGACGCAGCATATTGTCTTATCACTTCCATGGAATCTTTTTTGCAATCAACCTTGAAATGAACACATTTCATTTGAAAAGGCATAAGATTCATAATGAAAAGACGTTTAAACTCCATATTTTCCTCTAATCCAGGAATAGTTTTTCCCCCGGAGTAGACCGAGATTAGCCTGTCGTAGAATGACAGGGGATTTTCCCACTTATCCTGATGGACGTTCCTAGCAGCTAAGTAATTAGCATACGATGAGGCCGATTCCCCCAAAATGCGGGGAGCACGGGCAGGAATCCCAAGGCCCCCATCCATCCATCTAGGATAGATAGGAGAGGAGCCCCCCTCAGGTGGTTCACCTGTTTGAACGTCCATCTGTGTACTGATTTTCTGCGAAAAACCAAGTAAAGTGGGTCTCATATCGCAGCTTGCAAATATGCAAAGTGTATGAGCTGCTCAGAAAACATCCAAGATGTTAAATGAAATAAAAGTCAGTGATGTTTAGTAATTTGTCGACCTGTGACAAGGTCAAACAAAAACGGCTGTCGTTTTGAGATTTTTTGTGAAAAACCAAGACAAAAGAAGCCTCATGTGTGATATTTTAAACTTGCAGTTTAAAATAAAAATAAAAACAGTTTGTTTTGCACAGAATCAATGATAAAAGTGTCAAATTTTATCAACAACAGACATGTCTGTATCAAATCTGTGTAACTGTCCTGCCATCAACATTTGATTATATGTGAAAATCAAATTAAAGTGTGCTGTGAGCACAATATTCTCAAAATGTTACCCGTTTAAAACAGGAACATTCAACATGTACACATTACAGGAAGACTGCGTCTTCTAATGTAACCAGCAGGGGGCACAGCGCTGGAAGTGAGTCTATCACAGCGACTGTAATTTCTCTATCTGACCGCTATAGAGGCGCTGTTATCACCAGCGAGCGAAGCTGCAGTTTTTTAGCCCACAGACATCTAACACGGATGAAAAGCATCAAGCAGACAGACCCAAAGCGTTACGTGGTACAGCTTCAGAGCCCAGGCTCACAAAAACGAAATCATGTGAGCAAAATCGGTTGAACTGTGAAACCTTTTAAACTGCGTTTA
The DNA here is from genome assembly GCA_038048925.1 of Garcialebias charrua. Taxonomy (NCBI): domain Eukaryota; kingdom Metazoa; phylum Chordata; class Actinopteri; order Cyprinodontiformes; family Rivulidae; genus Garcialebias; species Garcialebias charrua. Next base: position 67,684 of record JBBPBX010001793.1, on the reverse strand, counting down.
AAAGAAATAAGGTCGGTCCTCATAAAACCGGCAAAATCGGTGTCACGTGACCTGGTCACATGGCGATCGGCAGTTTTCAGAGCAACCGGCTCTGTCCACCCATTAAAATCTCAAAAACACCGCGTTTAAACAGTCTTTTTAATGACAGTAATGGACAAACAAGCACGGAAACTCGTCTGGGACAAGTTGTGAAGTAAAAGTGACGAGGAGCGGGCTTCACCCACTGCGCATGCGTCAACACTTACAGCGTAATCGACCAATCACAGCGAAGACAGAACTGTAGTTCTAAAACCCAAGTGTTCATGGGAAATTGTGTCTTCCAAACCCAACGCCACCCACTAGTGACGTGCCGTTCGAGCGGTGTGTTCACGGACCTGCGGTCGGTCGAACAAAAGCGTGGAACGGTCTTTACAACGTTCTAAAACAGTCATAAATATCGCAAAACACCGCGGTTAAGCCAGTCTTCGACGATATCACGTGCATAGAACTTAAACAACACAAAAGTCTCTCTACAGTTGTTCTCCTTCTTCCACCGAATGAATTGTTTTGTTCTGACTTCACTTGATTTATCGCGCGATCTCGCACGTGTCTCGGAGCGGCGCATCCAGGTGGACCTGAGCGGAGCGGAGGCAGTGGGCTTTGGACTCGCTCAGCTGCGACCTGCGGACCGGAGCGGGGCGGAGCCGCGTGCAGTGTAAAGCCGGGGTAAGAGTCCTAATCAACTAATTTCCTTGAACTTTTTTTTTCTTTTCTTTTTACTGCTATTATTCTGCTGCAATATATACTATGTGTTGGTCTGCTTTTTCTTTTGTGGTTTAGTGGCCAGTTGTTGTTCTGCTATTTCAGGTTCCATATGTTGTTCTGCTCCTTTTGGTTTCCCTTGACCGTTTCCTGAGGATTCAACTGAATTTAACAGGGTATGTATATGTTCTGCTTGAATGTCCGTTATGTCCAAGAATCTACCTGCTGCTGCTACAATAGTCTGTATTTTATCGCTTTTCTTTTTCATCTGCGTCGTGACATTAACTACATGACATATGAATGCCACAAACTGTTCTTTTTCCACTAACATGGACTTATTATCTACTATGCATTTGTGAGAGCAAGCTTTTTGTTCCACCAAGGGGGTCAAAGTAGGATGGTTCAGTGGTCTAATCGCATTCATTTCTGAGCATCCCTGCACATTGTTGTCCTTTCTCATTGCCGATGGCTCTACGGTCCTAACCTTCATTAATGCTTCTGCATAAGTAATTTTCTCCAAGGTCTTAACCTTCAATGCTTCTCTGGCCTCCTTCTGGACCAAACAACCCCCAAACGCAGCACTATGTGCACCTCCGCAATTGCAACACTGAACTTTTGAGTCTTCATCGCACTTGCCATATTCATGGGGACCGCCACACCTAGCACACCTGAGCTTACCCCTGCACTCTCTTGCCACGTGCCCCATTCTTTGACACACGTAGCATCTGATCGGGTTGGGAATATATTCTCTGACTCTAAAGTTGATGTATCCCAATTGCACACAGGCAGGCACAGATGTTTCAAAATGCAAAATAACAGACATGGTATCTGAAACAACTCCCCCCTTTTTTGTCTTAATCCTGATTACATCCGTCACATTCCCTCCTTTAACACTAGAAGTCCCAGAGAAGGGTCATTCAGCATTTCTACCTTTGGAACCCAGAGACGGGTCGAGTGACCCGAAGGATTTTAGCTAACATCCTATAATGAGCTGTTAACAGGCGCTTTTGTTTTGTAAATAAGGCCATTACTGGCGCACCACAGGAGGGGGCACACTAATTTGAAGGCTGCGCTTTTTTGCGCAAGTGAACTTGGCTTCTAAATCCCCCGGTCCCTTTCAGTGGGCTACATATGTTGGTCCGTCACTTGACCTCAGGTCATGTGACCTATGTTGGTCCGTCAGTTGACTTCATGTTGTGTGACCTGTGCTGGTCCGTCACTTGACCTTAGGTCATGTGACCTGTGTTGGTCCGTCACTTGACCTCAGGTCATGTGACCTGTGTTGGTCCGTCAGTTCACCTCAGGTCATGTGACCTGTGTCAGTCCGTCACTTGACCTCAGGTCTTGTGACCTGTGTCGGTCAGTCAGTTGACCTCAGGTCATGTGACCTGTGTCGGTCCATCAGTTGACCTCAGGTCATGTGACCTGTGTCGGTACGTCAGTTGACCTCATGCCGTGTGACCTGTGTTGGTCCGTCAGTTGACCTCATGTCGTGTGACCTGTGTCGGTCCGTCAGTTGACCTCAGGTCATGTGACCTGTGTTGGTCCGTCAGTTGACTTCATGTCATGTGACCTGTGTCGTTGTGTCAGTTGACTTCATGTCATGTGACCTGTGTTGTTGTGTCAGTTGACCTCAGGTCATGTGACCTGTGTTGGTACGTCAGTTGACCTCATGCCGTGTGACCTGTGTTGGTCCGTCAGTTGACTTCATGTCGTGTGACCTGTGTCGTTTTGTCAGTTGACCTTAGGTCATGTGACCTGTGTTGGTCCGTCACTTGACCTCAGGTCATATGACCTGTGTCGGTCCCTCAGTTGACTTCATGTCATGTGACCTGTGTTGGTCCGTCAGTTGACTTCATGTTGTGTGACCTGTGCTGGTCCGTCACTTGACCTTAGGTCATGTGACCTGTGTTGGTCCGTCACTTGACCTCAGGTCATGTGACCTGTGTTGGTCCGTCAGTTCACCTCAGGTCATGTGACCTGTGTCAGTCCGTCACTTGACCTCAGGTCATGTGACCTGTGTCGGTCAGTCAGTTGACCTCAGGTCATGTGACCTGTGTCGGTCCATCAGTTGACCTCAGGTCATGTGACCTGTGTCGGTACGTCAGTTGACCTCATGTGTGACCTGTGTCGGTCCGTCAGTTGACCTCAGGTCATGTGACCTGTGTCGGTCCGTCAGTTGACTTCATGTCATGTGACCTGTGTCATTGTGTCAGTTGACCTCATGTCATGTGACCTGTGTCAGTCCGTCAGTTGACCTCATGTCGTGTGACCTATGTCGGTCCGTCAGTTGACTTCATGTCATGTGACCTGTGTCTGTCCGTCAGGTGACAGACAACAATAGGTCAAGCATGTTTTAGAACATAGCAATGGGCCACCTGCATGTGCCGGCACGTACCGTATATACAAGTGCCAAGGACAAGGAGAGAGACAGTACTTGTAAGCAAAATAATTTATTTGACAGAACATCAAAGTTACAGGATAGTCAGCACAGCAGAATGAGACAATTTTATGCATAAAACTGTTCTGGAGCAGACAAAGCTTTCCGTTCAGTGGATATCCCAAAATGTTCAACTGTGAGATAACTTCAGGGTCTGTTATGTGTGAATTCAGGTCAGGGCCTCTCTTCTGACTAAGGGGGGAAGTGCAAGCAGAGTCTTACTTACCTGGTGGAAACATTGGAATGCAGTTTGTGCAGTCTGGTGTGGTGGGGGTGTCTGAGTTGTGTGCACGCATATTTATAACAAAAGGCAGTTAATGGCCCACTAATGTGGACCCACTAATGGTTGGTTTGGACTAAGGGTCTTTTGACCCTCTTTCAGGACTTCTGGGGGGAGGTCGAAAATCCTGGGACTTCTAGTGTTAAGTTCTTGTTTGAGTTCCTCAGTACTTATATCCACAGGCACTCTAGATATCACTCCTCTCAGTTTGATCCTGGACCCTGGGATATATGGAATAACATCTCATGTTACAGGTTTTTGGTAGTTCCTTGGCTTAGTATACTCCCCTAGTGTGTTACTCCAATTAGTCAATTATTTCCACCTGTGTCTCTTGCCCTGTCTGGTTATATAAGCCCTGTTCAGTGTCTCAGTCCTTGCAGCCGCATCGTTTGGTATCCCTCGTGTTTTCTGGTCTCTGATTCATGTAAGTGTTTTTGCTGCCACGACAGCTACTGTATTTGTTTATGATTATTAAAGTGAATTCTTTTATAACTTCCTGGCCTCTGAGGATATCTGTTTGCACCACTGGGTTTAATCTTGTCTCTGAGTAAATCCTGACAGTATGCGGCTGCCATCAAAAAAACCCAGCAAACAGCATATTCCTCCTACCTGTCCTCTCGAGTCCACGCGGAGGGAGGAGACCGTGACTTCAGCCTGGAAGTGGAGGTCCTGCCTTCCTCGCTTTTGGTTCTCGAACAGGAAGAGTCTCGGCGCCGGATGGGCCACTCGTCCAGTGAGTCCAGTTCCTCCTTGTGTTCTGCGCTGCTCGTCTCGGGGTGGACGTCTGGGGAAGATGCCGAGGACGATTTCCCTGTTTTTACTCCTCAGCGTCAACACCGCCGAAAGCACAGCAAAAGGAAGACCCAGAAACAGTCAACCACACCTCCGTCATGGTCAGCTGACCAGACCCGATCCAGCGAACCTCAGTTTTTTGGATGTAGCTCCAGCGCTCCAGTGGAAGCGAGTCCCGTGGCCTCCCCTCCTAGGTTCTCGGTGAGGGCGGAGACCAACGCCTCACTGTCGCTCGAAGTTGCTCCTGCTCGAGACCAGATGAAGGGGGGCCAGCCCACAGGTCAGTCAACAGAACAATTTCACATTACGCCAGCAGAGGTCACCCTAGGAGAGCTTTCAGGGGTGATAAGTGTTCCTTCCACTTCACCTTCATTCAGAAACACACCTTTGTCCCATTCTAATGCACACCGATTTCAGCCCAGTGAACTTATCCAAATAAACCGGACTTTAGGAAGTCTAATCACCTCTGCAAAAAATAACCCGGACTGTTTTGATGTTGTACTTTCCCTTGCTGAAAAGTTTATATTATCTCAACCCGGTCTGACCCAGCTTCGTGAATATGAACAGTTTCTAAACGAAATAAGGACACTAAAATTATCCGGCCCTGAACATGCAGCAGCAGTAAGCCCTGAACCGGCTGGCTCTTCAGCACTTACAGTGTCCTGCTCTGAGGGGGTCCTAGATGACGTCCCTTATGTCTCGTGTCCCGAGGGGGTCTTGGGAGACGCCCCTCACTTCTCCGGTGCTATGGAAAGACCTGAACCAAGAGAGGGTTCCCGATCTGGTCCTGGACCGCGCCGCCGCCGCCGACAGAGAGGTCCTGCTGACCCAGCCTCAGTCCAGGTGGCTGATTCGCCTGCAGCCGGTCTTAAGCCGGCAGCTCCAGTGTCTACAGAGGGTGCAGTCTCGACGGTGGTCTCCTCGCCTGCAGTCTCGACGGTGGTCTCCTCGCCTGCAGTCTCGACGGTGGTCTCCTCGCCTGCAGTCTCGACGGTGGTCTCCTCGCCTGCAGTCTCGACGGTGGTCTCCTCGCCTGCAGTCTCGACGGTGGTCTCCTCGCCTGCAGTCTCGACGGTGGTCTCCTCGCCTGCAGTCTCGACGGTGGTCTCCTCGCCTGCAGACTCGACGGTGGTCTCCTCGCCTGCAGACTCGACGGTGGTCTCCTCGCCTGAAGACTCGACGGTGGTCTCCTCGCCTGCTGCAGACTCTACGCCCGGCTCTTCGGCTACTGCAGACTCCTCGCCCGGCCCGTCGGCTGCAGTCTCCTCGCCCGGCCCGTCGGCTGCAGTCTCCTCACCCGGTTTTTCGGCTGATTCTACGCCTGCAGCTCCAGCATGTCTCGGGAGGGTCCTGGAGGACGCCTCCCACGGTTCCTGTCTCGGGAGGGTCCAGGAGGACGCCTCCCATGGTTCCTGTCTCGGGAGGGTCCAGGAGGACGCCTCCCACGGTTCCTGTCTCGGGAGGGTCCAGGAGGACGCCTCCCACGGTTCCTGTCTCGGGAGGGTCCAGGAGGACGCCTCCCACGGTTCCTGTCTCGGGAGGGTCCAGGAGGACGCCTCCCACGGTTCCTGTCTCAGTAGGGTTCCTGTCTCGGGAGGGTCCTGGAGGACGCCTCCCACGTTTCCTGCTGGCCAGTGGTCTTGCAGCCAGAGGGCGCTACCCTACCTCTTGCTCCAGAGGGCGCTGCCCTACCTTCGGCTTCTGGTTCCAGCTCTTCGGCTCCTGATTCTTCGGCTCCTGGTCCTTCGGCTCCTGGTCCTTCGGCTCCTGGTCCTTCGGTTCCTGGTCCTTCGGCTCTTGGTCCTTCGGCTCCTGGTCCTTCGGCTCCTGGTCCTTCGGCTCCTGGTCCTTCGGCTCCTGGTTCTGACCCTGCCTCGACCAACAAAGACCCTGCAGAGGGTCCCGACGCCTCTATGCCTGCAGAGGGTCCCGACGCCTCTAGGTCTGCAGAGGGTCCCGATGCCTCTACGCCTGCAGAGGGTCCCGACGTCTCTACGCCTGCAGAGGGTCCCGACGTCCTCTACGCCTGCAGAGGGTCCCGACGCCTCTACGCTTGCAGAGGGTCCCGACGCCTCTACGTCTGCAGAGGGTCCCGACGCCTCTACGCCTGCAGAGGGTCCCGACGCCTCTACGTCTTCTGCGGGTTCCGACTCCCCCCATGTTTCCTGTCTCAAGGGGGTCCAGGAGGACGCCGTCCACATCTTCTGTTGCCCAGAGGTCTTCCAGCCGGCTCCAGAGGGGGCTGCTCTACCTGCGATCTCCACAGAGGGTCCCAGTGCCGCAGACGCCTCAATGGCTACAAAGGGTCCTCACACTGCTGACGTCTCGACTTCTACAGAGGGTCTTCGCATTGCTGACGTCTCGACTTCTACAGAGGGTCTTCGTACTGCTGACGTCTCGACTTCTACAGAGGGTCTTCGCACTGCTGACGTCTCGACTTCTACAGAGGGTCTTCGCACTGCTGACGTCTCGACTTCTACAGAGGGTCTTCGCACTGCTGACGTCTCGACTTCTACAGAGGGTCTTTGCACTGCTGACGTCTCGACTTCTACAGAGGGTCTTTGCACTGCTGACATCTCGACTTCTACAGAGGGTCTTTGCACTGCTGACGTTTCGACTTCTACAGAGGGTCTTCGCACCGCAGACGTCTCAACACCTGACGACGTCTCTACGCTCGCTTCGACGCCTGACGACGTCTCTACGCTCGCCTCCCTGCCCATAAGACGTCTCTTCGCTCGACGTTTCAATGCCTTTTGCTGACTCTGCGTTCGTCTCGACGCCTTCTGCTGACTCTACGTTCATCTCGACGCCTTCTGCTGACTCTGCATTCGTCTCGACGCATTCTGCTGACTCTACGCTTGCAGTTGTTTCTACGCTCGCTGGGGACTTGACACTCGTTTCGATACCTTCTGATGTGGTACCGTTCGACTCATCGCTGCCCGTTGTCTCACCGTCTGCAATTCGCCCGCATGCTGACTGGACTCCTACAGACCGCTGGCATGCCGACTCGACTCCTGCGGAGGCTGACTCCTCGCTGGTAGCTTCTGATGGACGGCCTCCCGGTCGCCCCCCTGAGGCTGTTTGTGGTGATGGACGGCCTCCCGGTCGTCCCCCTGAGGCTGCTTGTGGTGATGGACGGCCTCCCGGCCTTCCCCCTGAGACTGCTCGTCATGTGGCCTCTGATGGACGGTCTCCCGGCCGCCCACCTGACCGACCATTGCCCGATGTTGGTCTCCTGGTGCCCTCTTTGGTTTTTTGATGTTATCTTAGGTTTGGGCTTTGTGTTTAGCTTTCACTGTTTTAGGTTGGGTCTTTGTGTTTGGTTGCTACGGTTTTTTAGGTTTGGTCGTTGTGTTTGCCCCTTGTCCTTGTGTCCCTTGTCTTCCTCGTGCCCTCCTTCCTTGCTGTTTCCTCCCTCCGCCCGCCCTGGATTTTTGGGGGTGTTTTTCTTGGACACCTGGGGGTGTCCTTGTGGGGGGGGTACTGTGAGGATGGCACCATGGCACCATCTGGTGGGTATCCTGCTGTTTTTGTCTGTTCTCCTGGTGAATTCATGTCAGCCTGTTTCTGGTCTTTATTCTTAGTTTTATTAGATTCCCCTGTTCCAGTCCTATTCTGTTTTATCTGTTTACCTGCTTCTAGTTTCATGTCTTAGTTAGTTCACTGGCCCTGGTCTGTATCTATTAATCACAGCTTTATTTAATTCAACCCTTTTCAAAGTTGTAGATGTTTAATTTAATTCTCTGCCTTGCTCCAGTTTTTGTTGTGATTAGATTTGCATGTATTAGTTTTACATGTTTTAGTTTATTCATGTTCCCTGCTCCAGTTTAGTTATTCATGTTTTAGGTCATAGTTTATTCATGTTACAGGTTTTTGGTAGTTCCTTGGCTTAGTATACTCCCCTAGTGTGTTACTCCAATTAGTCAATTATTTCCACCTGTGTCTCTTGCCCTGTCTGGTTATATAAGCCCTGTTCAGTGTCTCAGTCTTTGCAGCCGCATCGTTTGGTATCCCTCGTGTTTTCTGGTCTCTGATTCATGTAAGTGTTTTTGCTGCCACGACAGCTATTTGTTTATGATTATTAAAGTGAATTCTTTTATAACTTCCTGGCCTCTGAGGATATCTGTTTGCACCACTGGGTTTAATCTTGTCTCTGAGTAAATCCTGACAGAGATGTGAAGAGCTTAATGTGGAAATGATCTGTGCTCCATCATTTTGTTCTTTGATTTAATGTGAAAATCAAATAGAAGATGCTTTTTTGAAAGTTCTTTTAAATTTCTTCAGTATTTAAAATGAGCATAAATTGTTTGTCTGTACCTCTGTTATTCTAAAATTTGCATTTAGAATAAACAGGAGTTTTTGTTTGTGTACAGAACAAATCAAAGCTGGTATTTCACCATAAAAGTGCTGACTTTTATGCTGTTTTGAGAGAACTTATCTGTTAACGTCTTTTAACCAACAGGGGGCAGCTTCAAGTCTTAATTTTATCACGAGGCGACTGATTTTTTTTTTCAGTATTTAAAATAAAAACAACCTTTTAGAGTTAGTTTCTAGTGTGTCTGTGATAAGCGCTCTAACCGCGTTCTTGTCAGAGACAAATTTATGTTGTTAGACAGTTTAGATTGCTTCAAATGAGTTTTTTTAAACTCTCAGTGAAATCTCCGTTTGTCCTGTGAGTGTGAACTGCTTGTCACCCAAAATGCACCTGGAAATGACGACAAAAATAGGGCGGGTCGACGCAGCGCATGTAGCTCTTTTTCCAACTAGCGTTCATGGTGAATGTAGTTTTATTACCATCAACCAATGCAATGCCGGAAATGACGACAAAAATGGGCTGGCCGCATTGACGTGCGTCCCCCACCTCAGCGAATCAGCGCTTTACAGATACGAGGCGTGATTGACAGATCACGACTCTCTTTTTATCCAATCACAGCTCATAAACAAACGTGCAGGACACGTCGCTGTAACGTTAGCTTAGCACAGCAGAACCCAATTCTACAGACTCTATACACAACTCAAATGCTTCAAATTAACTTTCAAAATTCTGAAATATGCGGCGAGTACATTTAGACAAGCCAACTTAGCTACGCTCAGTAACATAGCACTTCAACTGTAACATAACACGGACTCTCTTCGGAGCCGCGTCAAGGTCGGTTCTGTTCACTTTCAATGGAGCAGAAAACTCGGGTCTGAACCCATCCGACAAAGTTCTAACAGTTATATGCTTCTTTGACCTGCTCTAAAATGTAAAATACCAGCACAACAGCAATCTGGTAGATGTTAATTATAGCTTTCAGGCTTTTGACTCGGCGGTCAACAAAGCTTTGTACAGGAGTCTGTGCGTGAACTGGACCAGAACCAGAACCCCCACAGACCACGGGTTGACAAAACCTCACATGAATGCTTCGAACAGCGTGTAACAGAGTTGAAACAATAACAATCTCTCAGCTTCAAATGATAAAAACATGCAGAATCTGCCTGTCTTGAACACTTCCAGCCAAAATTATTATCCTTAGAGTTTAAAACTTGGATCCTATTATGCAAACATGACGTTACAGTTCATGAGAGACCACAGATTTATCAATAAACTTTCAGAAACCGGTACGGGGCCACCAGATGAAGTAAACATGAGGGGAACTACCATATTGTGTCTTTAAACACATACGGTGCCACCCAGATGTAAAGGATTATAAGGAGGTCAATATTAATACTGGCCTCTTTACCTTAATTAATTTACTTATTCAGATTGAATAGTAATTTCACGGATTCTTTCTTTTTCAGTTTACCCAATATTTCTGTGATCTTTCTGATGGATAAATAGATAAAGCCATTAAGTGACAATGGACACGTTAACTTAGTTTGGTAGGTCAAGGACACTACCATTTATTTAAAATAAATCAACTAAATTAACACCATTACACCCTGATGCATGCTCAATAATCCAGGTAGAAAAATCCGGGATTTGAACCGGCAACCTTCTCGCTGAGAGGTAGCAGCTCTACCAGTTGTGCCACCATGCTGCCCAAGTATAATATTAAATGCCACCCGACCCCGGATAAGCAGAAGAAAATGGATGGATGGATGGATGGATAAATGCAACGAAACAAATTGGTTAAATTGGTTAAATTAAAATAAAGCGGCTTCACACCCACCGCCGCGGCCCGGACGGGTCGCGGACGAGTACGCGGGTACTCGGGGGCCGCGGCGGGTCACGGCCGAGCAGGACCGCCACGCCGCTGGGTACAAAGTTCCGTGGGCCGGCCGCGTGCCGAGGATCGCCGAGCGCCCCACGTCGACCCCCGTGCGCCTCCCGCACGTTGCGCCCGGGCCCACCCCCCCGTGCCCCGGGGATGGTCCGTGCGCGCCGCACGTTTGAGTGGGTCCTCGGCTTTAAAGCAGATTCACAGCTGACGCTGCTAAAAATTACAGATTTATTTATTTAGTTAGTTAGTTATTTACTCTGAGAGCAGAACTTCAATCTCCGCACCAGTAAAGTTCTTCTTTATACTTCTCGCTGTCATCTTTATGAATGGACACTTCCTGCTCTCTGAGGCAGGAAACGTAGCCTTATATGGTGTTTTGAGGGGTGGGAATTATGTAAATGACCTCTCCGCGTGCACGAGCAGGTGGATAGAACAGGTGCAATTCATCATATTTGCGCAGCTCATTTACACACTTTTCCTGAGGATAGAAGAGTTTGTTGAATCTGACGTGGCATGTTCGTACGAACGCTTCGTACGAACAAAAGTAAGAGAAATTTAGGATAAAAATACGAACATGTTCTTGCATGAGGCCCATAGTTTCTTATACATGCAACCTGGTCCAAATCTTGACATTCCTTCAGGATCTCTTGGAAAAGGGTCGTTCTCATTCAACGATTAAAGTCTTCCCTTCAGTTATTTCTGCTTGTCATGAAGGCTGGGGAAACAGGACACCTGGAGCACACCCAATCATAATAAGATTTATGAAGGGTGTCCTTCGATCTAAACCACCCAGCAGGATCCTAACTCCCGGTTGGGACCTCAGTTTGGTTTTGGGGACTCTATGCGACCCCCCATTCGAGCCGTTGAGTGAGATTACAATAGATATATTATCTTATAAAACGGCCTTACTCCTGGCACTTTGCTCGGCGAAACGCGTGGGTGACCTCCATGCATTATCTGTGCATCCAATGTGCACCAGATTCGCCCCAGATGGGTCAAAGGTCACACTGAGGCCTAATCTCACATACACCCCCATGGTCTGGACCTTGAACTATAGGAGTCTAGACTTTGATCTTTCCTCTTTTCCACCTGCCTCTATCCTGAACCAGGATAAGGAAAGGCTACAGGCTCTCTGCCCAGTGAGGGCTTTACGCACCTACATGCAGAGAACAGCCGAATGGAGAAGAACAAATCAACTGTTTGTCTGCTTTGCAGCACCTGCTACCGGGAAAGCCCTATCAAAACAACGCCTCTCACACTGGGTGACTGAGGCCATTAAAAGGGCCTACAGTAGTAAAGGTCAGCAGGCACCCTCTGGAGTGCACGCTCACTCCACTAGGGGCCTTGCCACTTCCTGGTCTTTGTTCAAGGGTATACCAGTTGCAGACATCTGCGCTGCTGCGAATTGGAGTTCCTTGAATACTTTTGCAAGGCATTACAGTTTGGATGTTACTGCAGGTGACGTCACTCAGGCTGTTCTTTCTAACATTCAGTAGAAAGTAACCTTGGGATGCCTACTGATCAGAGGCAGACGTTTCTCCTTAGCATGCATTTTACTAAGCATTTCAAGGGCGTGAATGGATTACGTTCCCATAGCAACTATATTGCACTAAGAGAACATGAATGAAAGGGAACTGAAAGTTATGTATCATAACTCATGTGCCCTGAAGGAAGGGAACGAGGTGCAACATAACTGGCCCTTTTCAATGCTGAAAGCTCGGTGAAGTGCACTCTTCAAGAGGAAGATGGAGGGGCGCACACCGCTTAAGTAACCAGAGGGCGGGGCCTCTGGCGCGGCGGTGACGCCCCTAGCCGTAAAGGCGTGAGTATATTCCTTCAGGTAATCGCGCGGGGGTGCAATTCCCATAGCAAGTATGTTGCACCTCTTTCTCTTCCTTCAGGGAACATGAGTTATGGTGCATAACTTTCAGTTTCATTGATTAGTGATTTGTCATCTCCTGAGTTCCTCCATAAAGACTAATTTTAATTCCAGCATAAAGACTAATTTTATATTCTATATTTTTACACTGTATGCCTTTAATATCAGCAGTTTGCCTTATTGTTGCTGCTAAAGGTTCAATAAAAATAGCAACTAATGCGGGTGAAAGTGGGTATCCCTGCCTGGTGCCCCTCTGTAAACAAAAGCTTGAAGATATTTGATTATTTGTCCTGACACTTGCTTTTGGTGAGCTCTATAATGAAGTTGAAGACGCAAATTCAAAAATGGGAGACTCACTCACCCCAGCTGCATCGAGTCACTAATCATCCGTCCATCCAGATATAAGGCTGTCCCTTCCTCAGCTCTTCCTGTTTGCCCGTTGCCAGTCTAGTCGCTTCTCGCTTGCCTAGTTCATTCATTCATTCATTCAACCTTTATTTATACAGGCTAGCCTCGTTGAGTCACGGGGACTCATTTACAAGAGGGACCTGTCTCACTCACACCAAACAACCATCCACTCTCACACTCACACCTAGGGTCAATTTAGAGTCACCAATCAGCCTAACAAGCATGTTTTTTGGTCTGTGGGAGGAAACCGGAGTACCCGGAGGAAACCCACGCATGCACGGGGAGAACATGCAAACTCCACCCAGAAAGGCCCCGGACCGGGATTTGAACCGGCAACCTTCTCGCTGAGAGGCAGCAGCTCGTCCTAGTGCTCGTCTCGTGCTCCTAAAGATAACCTCAACATGTCTAATATCGACTCCGGCACTTCCATGGACTCTCTGGTCCTCCTCTTGGCCACCGATGATCCTCCTTCCCCCGCCCGTCAGAGCTCCCGGCGCTTCCGCACGGCGACCGGCCTCACCTCCGACCAGCTGGAGTCTCTGGCCGCCTTGGTCCCCTCCAGCGGATCTTCACCTCCCTCGCCACCGACGCCTGTGTCCAGAAAGCGGTCCAAGAAGCGGTCTCCACCTCCAGCCAAGCGCGGCAGAGGCCGCCCGCGCTCCTCCGGAGCCACTGTGCCGGACTTGGGACCCCGCCCCTCTACGAGCCACTTCATTGATTCTGCTCCGGCCGCATCCATCCATGTGACGGCATCCAGTCTCCCATCTTCCCCGCTTCCAGGCCGGTCTTCTCAGGCCAATCAACAGTTGTCAGCAGCTCTAATCGCCTCGCTCGACACCGTAAACCGATCAATCTCAGCTCTATCTGCCCAATGTCAGACCTCCACTTACGCTTCGGGTCAGCCAGCCTCCCAGCTCGGTCACATGACGTTCTCGCTCGCTGATGCCCGTCCCAGCCCATTTCAGGGTAAGATGTATCGTTCTTTTGTCTTTCAGCCGACCTGTTTTGCCTCTGCATGTTTCCCCTCGCCTCATTCGAAAGTCGACTAAAAAGCCGAGCTCCTCAGAACTCCTGATGTCGTCAGGTCCGCTTCTCTTTAACTCTTTACCTGGCCTACGGCGCCATCTAATGTGCGCGTGATAGAAACGCAATTAACTCACGTGCCTCCGTCCAGTTGAGGGCGCAGTTGCTCCACCATAATTTCCTCATCTTCTGAACTCGTTTTAAATTATCTTTCAAAAACCGAGACCTGCTTAAACTCCAGTTGGTTTTAAAACTCCAGCCTCATAAAGAAAGTTGTAGATTGACTAAAAGTGACTTCATTTATTGCCACTCTCATCACACTCTAAAACCTGCCCCAGAGTCCTGATCTTAGTCTTATATGAATAATAATAATAATAATAATAATAATGATAATAATGATGATAATTCTGTTAGTACTGATGATTATGGTAATAATTATATTAATATTAATGATAGTAATAATAATTTATGAAATATAAGTAAAATAAAATGAAGTAGGTAATAAAGCTGGTAAAAGAATACTTTAGTCAGCAGTGGTATGGATATTGACAGTAGCATGAAGATGATTATGGTAAATGGTAAATTGAGCTTATTTATATAGCGCTTTCCAGCCCCCTATGAGGGGCCCCAAAGTGCTTTACAATACCAACCATCCACCCATTCATACACACATTCATACACCGGTAGCGGCAGAATGCCATGCAAGGCGCTTTCCAATCCTACCGGGAGCAACTCGGGGTTGTGTCTTGCCCAGGGACACAACGACACATGGATGGATGCGGCCGGAGCAGAATCAATGAAGCGGCTCGTAGAGGGGCGGAGTCCCAACATGTGGACGCCCCTACGCACAACAGGGGGCACACTCTGGATTTGGTGATTACAGACACTGTACTCATCAATAACTTGTCTGTACATGACCTGGGTGTCTCGGACCACCGTGTCATCTCCTTGGAAGTGCTTTCAACTTTGCCTGCTTCAAACCCAAAATGAACCATCCAGTTCCGGGACTTTAAAAACATTTCCCCTGATGTTCTGTCCGATGATCTTCACACCCTGGCCGCTGTCAATCATTCATTTGCAAATGACTCTGTGGATCACTACAACCGATCTCTCCAAGAGCTTCTGGACCTACATGCTCCCTTGAAGACAAGACTGGTGTCTTTCTCCCGTTCAGCCCCTTGGTACATTGATGAGCTGCGCAGGATGAAGGCAACTGGCCATGCTATTGAGAGACGTGTAAAATCATCTGGTCTCTCTGTACATAAGCAGGCATACAAAGAACATCAGAAAGCATACACCTTTTCTCTTAAAGAAGCACACTCCAAATATTATTCCAACATCATCAACACCTACCCTGGTAACTCTAAACAGCTCTTCTCCACAATAACTCATCTGCTTAATCCCATTAAACAAACTCCTGAGGAATCTGTTCAAAAATGCAACCTGTTCCTTTCATCATTTAAAAACAAAGTTGACACTATCAGATCTCAGCTCCACAACCTCCCTGATCTTCGTTTACCATCTACCCGTCTGCATCCTGGGTCCCTGAGCAGCTTTGATGAAGTTGTTCAGAGTGAGGTGGAGGCCATCATCAAGAAAATGAAGCCTTCATCCTGCGCCCTGGATCCCTTCCCCTCGTCTCTCATAAAATCCAGTCACTCTGCAATTAGCCCATTAATCACACAAAACTACCTCTAAAAACTGCCATCATTAAGCCTCTTCTAAAAAAATCTAATTTGGATCCCGACATTTTTTCTAATTACCGCCCAATTTCCCACCTCCCATTTCTGTCTAAAGTGCTGGAAAAAGCAGTTGCTGCTCAGCTGCAGGACCACCTACAACAACACTCTCTGTATGAGAAGTTCCAGTCTGGCTTCCGTGCAGCTCACAGTACTGAGACGGCATTGCTGAGAGTTACAAATGATGTCCTCATGGCTGCTGACACTGGTTCTCCCTCCATCCTTGTCCTCCTTGACCTCACTGCAGCTTTCGACACTGTGGACCATAGTATCCTCCTCCACCGTCTTCATGTGGAGGTCGGTCTCTGTGACACTGTCCTGGACTGGTTCAAATCTTTCCTCTCCGATAGGCTGGAATGTGTTAGTCTTGGCAATGCCACTTCCCAGACAGTCGGTGTCTCCTGTGGTGTCCCTCAAGGGTCAGTTCTGGGGCCCCTGCTGTTTTCCCTTTACATGCTGCCTTTAGGTCAAATTATTAATCAGTTCAACATTTCTTTTCACTGCTATGCCGACGATACACAGCTTTACATCAGGACTGGAGCATCCTCATCATCCCCATCTTCATCTTCACTCACTGCCCTCTCTACCTGCCTGGAGGAAATAAGGGCATGGATGAATCAGAACTTTCTTCAATTAAACTGCTCTAAGACTGAGGCTATAATGATTGGCATCCCTCACCAGATACAAACATCAACTTTAACAACAATCTCCTTCTCTGGTCAAGACATCCCCCTCTCCACCGCTGTTACAAATCTTGGAATAAAAATGGACTCTCATCTTACATTTGAAATTCACATTAAGATCTTTCTTCCGGCACTCGGCAAGGCAAGTCGCATATCTTTCTGCTCTTCCCTCCCCTAAGTTTTTCCTATTCCCTGCTTGCTTTTCATCTCGTCTGCGACCCTTCAGCGCTCACTCGAACCAATATGGAATTAATAAATTGGGCTGTTTCTTCAATGGATAAGATTTTTTCCACGAAGCGGACCGTGCCAGGAGAAGCTGTCTGTCCCTCCGACACACACGCGGCTGGATACGTGCTGGACTCGTGGGGTCAGTGGCAGCCCATGTGTCTGACCGTCTTAAGTGTCGAGGACGTGGAGGATTTGTGGATTATTGGATTATTGGTAGCAACTGCTCTGTTTTTTGGCGTAAGCGGAGTTGTTTGTTACTGGAAGCTGAGGGAGGCTTCGGCAGCTATCAGCGCGCTGTCGACACTACCTGATCAGCAAAATTCTCTGAACCGGGCCGTGAGCTCCTCATCCCAGCTGTTGTATGAGCTCAATCGCTCGCTTGGAGCGGTGGGGGACCACCGCGGACCTGCAGTGCGCTTTGGGACTTGTTTACAGCCACCCCGGATCAATCAAGGGACAGATGGGGGTTCATAGAGCGGAACCACATATTATTTGGATTTTTTTGGCCATGAAACAGCACCACAGACTTGATGGCGGCAGTGGAAAAGAACACTGTGGTCTATTGGGTAACAAACAAGACTATTATCTGGCTTCTGCACATGTCCTTGAAAAGAAGGCTGTCGGGAGCCATTCTCCTGGGAGTGTGGAGCTGAAGAGACCTGCTGCCCTCCCCCCCCCCCCCCCCAGATTTCTGTGCAGCCTCAGATAACGCCCAGCTGCACATCTGCTGAACTTGTGTTTGTCTGAAGTTACTCACAGACTCTATCTCCTTGCCTGCCGTCTCTCAATTTGTTATTGTAACTAAATGTGCTTTTTGATATGGTTTTTACTGGATCACGCGGTGTCTTGAAGACAAAACGTGATTCATCTTTTTTTAATATCAACGCTGTAAAACCCCGTGTCTTTGCCTGTTTTCCTGCCTTTGACCTTCATCTGGGGACAGATGAGAGCGGCCGCGCTATAAGCATATCATGTGTTGATAAACATGTCATGTGTTTTGTTGAGCTGCAGCTTTTTGCACTCATTCTCTCTCCTGGATGACTGTAACTACATATTTACGCTGTATCGGTGAAAATTGATGCAATGTTAATAAACCTATCTTGTATCTTGTATCTTGTATCTTGTTAAAACCTGCTTCTTCCATCTTCGAAAAATCCCCAGACTTTGCCCATCCCTAACTTTTTCTGATGCTGAGAAACTCGTCCATGCCTTTGTCTCCTCCAGGCTTGACTACTGCAACTCCTTGTTTATTGGAATCCCTGGCAAAAATCTTCAGAAGCTTCAATATATTCAAAACAGTGCAGCAAGGATTTTATTGAGAGCTCGTAAATTTGAACATATTACACCCATTCTCCATAACCTCCATTGGCTTCCTGTCACCTACAGAATTCAGTACAAAACTGCTCTCATTACACACCAATGCTTACACGGAACTTCACCTGACTATCTAAAGGACATTCTTGCACCATATTCATCCACCCGGTCTCTACGATCACAGAACAGTAATCTACTTCACATTCCATGAACCAAATTAAGGACCATGGGAGACCGGGCATTCTGTGTGGCTGCCCCCCACCTATGGAACTCCCTCCCTGACTACCTGAGAGCTCCACAGTCATTGGTGTTGTCTTCAAAAACGGCTTAAAGACTTTTCTTTTTAAGCAAGCCTATTCTGCCTCCACATGATTTTATCTTGATCTTAATTGATATTATTATTGATTTTACTCGATTTTATCACTTGTTTTATTTATTTATATATTTATTTATTTATTTATTTTTTAAGCAGGCCTATTCTGCCTCCACATGATTCTGTCTTTAATCTTAGTTGATATTATTATTGATTTTACTTGATTTTATCACTTGTTTTATTTGTTGTAGCACTTTGAGATTTTTATTAATGAAAAGTGCGGTAAAAATTGAATTCATTATTATTATGGTGTGGGGAACCGGGATTCGAACCTCCAACCTTCCGATCGGGGGACGACTGCCATTACCACTCTGCCACGGCCGCCCATTATAAATGGTACCGTGTCTGTAGATGTTAATGTCTTAACTCTAATTATTCGTATTCGTGCTCTGCTATTTTTAGGCCAGCCGCACGTACCAGCCCACTCTTATGTTTCTCCACGGCTCCGCTCCAAGATCCTGCAAGGGTAGTACATCAATCTAGTTTCACTGTTACTTCCCTCTCCTGCAGTCGATCGTCAGGTGGCCTCCTCAACGGACTTCACCGCAGTTTTCCGTGGTGCCGACCCCCACTTGTCCAGGGATCTGTCTATCGGCGAGTTCCTGGCGGCCTTTGGCATCTTTAGAGACGTTATTTGCTCAGTCTACCCCGAGCGCAGGGTCGAGATGGACGCCAACTCGCCTTAATCGCCGACCTTAACCTAAAACATGGCCGGTCCATCTTTTACCAGTACCATAAGGCGTTCTCTTCCTAGGCCGCTTCAATGCTGTCCCAGTCGGGAGTTCGCCTGGACTGGTCCGTCCTAGACACAGAACTTTTGGTTATGCCGACCCAAGCTTTTCCGTGCCATTCATGCTCTGCTGTCAGCCATCGCAGCTCATTCTGTCCCTCTGCCCCATTCAACCAGCCCCCTCCGTCCCTCCCGTCGGCTCACCGTACCGCTAGAAGCCCGCCTACAGATCGCTGCGGCCGGAAGGTGGAGCTATTCAACGACAGGCCCATATGCAACAATTTTAACCAGGGTGTTTGTTCCTTCCCTGCTTGTTCCTTTCTCCACATGTGCAGCTTCTGCAGGGACGCACACCCACGTTCCGTCTAACCTCGTTGGTTAGCCCCCAAGGCCCTTCGCGGGTCCAACCGCTGATCCCCCTTTTCCCGTTCACCCCCGTTATAATTTCTTGGTTAGCCTCATTGCTTCAGACTCACCCTATTATGTCATTGTTTCCCTCATCAAAAAAATGTATATACAGTATATATTAATAATAATGACCTCCTCGCAGTTGCTCTCTCTCCTTCTAATTCCAGGTCATCCGTCACCTTTGCCCGTCGGTCGAATCTTCTCCATTCCATTGCCCGGACCTACGAAATCTCGCCCCGCAGCCGCATCCCAGTCGCTTTTCCCGCTCCTTCAGTCGGCCCATTTCTACATTCGCTCAGGTCTAGCCCCTTCCACTCAGCGATCATATTCATTCGCTTGGCGCTTGTTCGCTAAATTCTGTACGGCTATTAAGTCACCCCTTCTCCCAGTTTGCATACCCACCGTAGTAGCTTTCGTCATGTACTGCTTCGACCAACGCCGTCAAAGTCAAGTCAAGTCAAAGTCAACTTTATTGTCAGAACTGCAATATGTACAGGACATACACAGGATTGAAATTGTGTTTAACTCAGTCCCTCGGTGCAAGAGTAACCATTTAAACACTAAAACACTGAAACATTTAATAAACATAAGCATAAAATAGTAAAAGTGTAACACTGTCCTGAGTTTTTGCATAGTAGTATAAAAGTATGAAAATTTACACCAACACTAAAACACTAAACATTTAATGAACATAAGCATAAAATGAAATAATAAAAGTGTAATACTGTCCTGAGTTTTTGCATATAAAAAAGTATAAAAAGTATATCTATAAAATAAACTGAAGGTTCTAGCATTGACATTTGCAAAGAGTGGCAAAGCAGCATATGAGTTAATGTACACAGTATATGTATGAGGTAGTAGTTGATGTTGGTATAGAGGCAAAAGTGGCATATGCAGTAAGGCACATTGGGCATCCTTAAATAAGGCTGGTCAGAGAATACTGTATATGTATCAGCAGTAGTGTAGATATAAAAGTAGTGTAAATGTGAACAGTAGTAATAAATGTAAACAGTATTAATAAATGTGTAATGAAATAATGGGGCGTAAGGTATTTAAACACTTACAGGACCACCATTACTGTAGATACGCAGGTCTGAGCAGAGTTTATCTGCACAACCTGCCACCAATGCGCGAGTTTTTCCTTTTTCCGATATTAAATTGCTTTTACTGTAATTAGGAAAAATGTAATTTCACACTTAGACTTCAATTTATGTTGGTCTACCAGAAAATAGACCTTTTATTGAAACTATCACAAAATTACATTAAACATTTGTATCGATATTAGCTCTGATTTAATAACTACGTTGACAAGAATTCAAATTAAAAACAAACAGACAGTTGGACCTTTCTGTTGGCACATTACTTAAAGTTTACCATGATGAAAATAAACATAAGGAGGAGTTTAAGGAGGAAAGATAAAAGATTGAAAGGAAATGGTTGAATCTTATCTTGAGATGTTTAACCAGAGATAGCACCCTCTGCTCGGTTTCGGCTGGACGTCCGTACCGTGATGAAACGACTTTTACCTTCGTGAAGATGATCCTGTCTCGACTCCGGTAAATTAGTCAAGCCAGACGCGCATGCTGCTGCGTTTTACAGGCGACCCACGTTCATCTTGCCACGGTCTCGAGACCGTCTGCGTCGGCCTCCCAGAGTAATGCCCAGCTCTGGTTTTGTTTCAAGATAACTTCCAGAAAGAG
This sequence comes from Garcialebias charrua, assembly GCA_038048925.1. Classification (NCBI taxonomy): domain Eukaryota; kingdom Metazoa; phylum Chordata; class Actinopteri; order Cyprinodontiformes; family Rivulidae; genus Garcialebias; species Garcialebias charrua. Next base: position 46,743 of record JBBPBX010001793.1, on the reverse strand, counting down.
TGTCACCGCTTGGAGCTGTGACACTCGAAGGGGTTCACAGCTGACGTGCTGTTTGAACCTTTGCTGAAGACGTGGGCCCTTGGTGCATGGCCGGGACGTACATCAGCTTGGAGAAAAACGTCCGTGCATCTTCCCTTCTCCCCGAGAACTCATCAGCTCAGCTTCTCCCCGAGAACTGAGTCCCAGCACGGAGACAAAACAAAACCTGCAGGTGTGAAAACAGAGCACTCTCTGTTTGAGCACAGATGAATTGTTTTTAGAACGGACGGGAGACCGAAGATTAAGTTATGTCTAGAACTTTTCTTTCGTTCCAAAAACAGTTCAAACAAATAGAACGGATTGTTCATTCAACTTTAGACACTTATTCTGCAGAGAGCAGACAGTTTAAAGCAAGATCATTCTGAGATGTTCTCTTAACTTTGGCATATTTAAAATATACCAGCTTAGTAAAATCATCATTAAATGACAAAAATATACTGTTGATCAATTCTGAATTAACACACATTAAAAAGAAAGTTCAATCTGATTAATTGGTGTCCATTAATTCAACATAATTCTAACAAAAAGTAGTGTCCACTTGTGTCCTTGAGATGTCCAAGAAAGTGTAACACTGAGAGTTTCAGAGAGATGCGGAGAGGCCCATATTCCATACGGACATGAGAGTGCTGTATCCCTACAGTCCCCCTTTTTGGAAATCATCGCCTGTCCTTGGGGATGAGATCCAACACGAAAGGATACCACCGAATGTCTCTGACCTCTATGTAATCCAGCAAGTGGAAAAAAAAAGTCAAAAAAGAAAGTTCAAAATTATACTCCCATAATGTTTTGGAAATTCCATACTGTTCGTAGGTAATCCCATTGCGGCAAGCTTTTAATCCTTTGGAAAACATAGTCTGTTAACCCATGGAGAACTGAGTCTGTGATCCCTTGGAAAACAAAGTCTTATAATCCACAACGGTAAATCCACAACGATGGGGTTATTGATTTCATCAGCACGAATGGTTTTTAATCAGCATGTAGAGGGGATCCCTCGATTGACCCAGAGGAGGCGGCCCTTGGATGAAGGTTGAAGACCAACGTTGGAGTAGCAGGTCCCCACATCGAAGGTTGCAGGCTGGATGGCTTCCAGTCGGTGCCACCCTGGTTCAATGTGTCATGCAATTATGTGGTTTTAGGTGGGCTTATGATTGGGATTCTACATTAAGCCTTACCTATATGCACCTGGTATGTAAGCTATCATGGATTAGATCAGCTACAATTACCAATTAAGGGGTGGATCAATGCTGTAAAAATCAGATATAGGGATCTATACCTATAGAAATGTGGAGGGCTTCTGTAACGAAGGCCTCTTCTTTCAAACTATTCCTCCATTCATTATTTAGTTTAGGTTAAACTAAAATAAAAATGAAAACTAGTTTGGTCTAAATGTCTGTTGTCTTTTAGACGAACGACGCAAGATTTGGTATTCCCTATAAATTTTGAAGTCTATGGCGAGACTCATCAAAATGAATAGATCTAGAATAGAAACGATCGAATCGGTTCTATCTAAATGATTGGGAGATCAGTGTAGATTATAGTACCTTAAGTAGTATTAATCTACAATGACTTTTCAAAGATTGAGATCTTTAACAAAATGAACAGCATGTTGGCATAGTTAAATCCATTTAAGTCTTCAACTTATCAACAATCAAAACCTCTTTTGGCTGGGAGTGTTCAGAAAACAATAACAACTTCAATAACAACAAAAGTAGCAATCAAGCAACTAAAAACAACGTTTCACTACGTCAAACTCACTCTGGTCGTCAGATTCCAACGTCACACACAAGAAAAACAGTTCTTAGCTTTATAACCGATGTCAATTAAATCCTGCAGATTTAAACGGTTGTTAAGGTTAGTTTTTGTTGTGGGTTTTATGCTTAGCGTTTCTAAGTTCTAGTTGGAACGGTTTCTTTTCGCAACTAGTATAGTTTAAACTGTTTAGTTTATTTACTATCCTGTGCTTGGATGACCTTCTTTTCCCATGAAGTCTTTGAGTTTGCGAGCTCTTTGTCGTTTGTGGGGTTATTGAAATCTTTGTCCTTGACATGGGCATGACCTAACATCACCCCCCTGTGGTCATGAGGGACCATGCGCACGGGTGTGGACGTCCGTCCATGGGCACGAGTTAGGATGCCATTGTTTAGTTTAAGCTGTTTGCGCAGTTTATTGGGAACCTTGTGCAGGAACCTTATAGGTTTCGGCCAACGTATCTCTGTACGTTTACCTCTTTCTGCGTAATACAGGTGTGTCACAACTGTCGGCGCCGTCGCAGGCGTGTCTCTGTCGTTGTGATGTATGTCTTCCCACTTCATGAATGAAGAGGTGCTCTTTGAGTCTGTCAGAACTATGTCATCGCTGAGTAGTTCCAGATTCAAAAGCTCTTGAACCAAGGTTTCATCGAAAGCTTGGCTGATGGCTGAATTATCTGTCCCAGAGGACAGTACAGCGTTCTCGGTGTGTGACCCTAGGATCTCTACACCGTCCTCTACCCGTGGTAGGAAGTGTGAGTCTGCCCCCCTTTTGTTTAAGGAGGGGTCCTCAAAATCTGTAACCATGAAGTCCAAGTGACCGTCAGCGTGTTGTAGACTGTCACTTTCAGGACTCAGATGTCCTTGAACCAAGACTTCACTGAAAGCTTGGCTGTATGCCGCATTACCTGTCCCATAGGACAGTACAGCGTCATCGGTGTGGGACCCTTGGATCTCCACACCTTCTTCTACCGGTGGTAGGTAGTGTTCAGTGAGCGCTGAAGGTGTCAGCTCGCAGAGGAGGTCCTCGTGATGGGCCAGAGTCTGGTCCAATTGTTGAGTCTCCTCTGTCTCACCTGTATATGAAGGTTCACTTACCGGGTTTGTGGTCTCGGTTGGGGAATCCCTTGTGACCTTAGCGGTACCTGTTGTTAGACAGTCAGTGTCCTGACCTTGGGTGGGCACCTCGATTGGCAGTGGACTGCTCACTGTGGCCCACATTGTCTGATTGCCATAATTTATAATCGCTTCAAAGCGATTTATAAAATCTTGGCCAACCACAAATGGAGCCCGGAGTGAGTCAAGTTCAGACACATATACCGGGTGGTATAGTGACATCTCGCCAATCTGCATGTGAACCATGGCTATTAGGGTTGTACTCGTCTTTGCGAGGCCCAGTTGCTCACCATAAGTGTATTTCACAAAGGGTATTTGCCTGTCAACATCGTTAGCAGCGGTCCTTAGCTCCTCAAACAGTTCGGCTGACATGACAGACACGTCTGAGCCGCAAACCAGGAGTGCTTCTTGCTCTAGGACCCCTTCCAATGTGAGTGGCAGGTAAGCTCTTTTAGCTATCCCCCTTCTTATAAAGTTACACAGAAACCGATCAGGTTTTTTCACACGTTTCTGTGTACGTGTGACTCTGTCTGTGTAATCATCGTCGCTGTCAGCATCATGATGGCTGTCTGCCTCATGACCTTCAGGATGTGGATTTTCAGCAATTTGTTTGCTGTCAGCATCTGGACTTGCAGGACGTTGATCATCAGCAATTTGTTTGCCGTCAGCGTCTCTGTCAATGTTGATGATTTTGTCAACTGTGTGCACTGAGTTGTTGCAAAAGGCAGTGCTGCGTGTCGCTTCGTCAGGTTAAACAACGTGGTTTGTGTTATCATCAAGGACAACATCACACGTTGTGTCAGCTTGGTCAACCACTGTAACATTCAAATCATTTGACAAACAACTCACACTCTCAGTCACGTCCACGCGCGGAGGCGCCGCTTCCATAATCTGGAGCATGTGTGACTCATTGCATGTCCCAAACTGTGCAGTTCGAGGGGCAGGGGCAGGAGGGCCGCTTCTCGGGGGTACATGTCGGGACAGACCATCTTTCAATGTGTCAGACTGCGCATGCAACCTCCTTCGAGCTTCACCCACTGTGAGACTCATGAGAGAACTCTCTTGGTTCGATCCGAACAACTGGGCTCATCTAGAGAGCGAACACCTGCCTTTTGTGGTTCTTTGCTCATCCCAGGGTTTTCAACCTGAGGTGCAGAGGGAGCCGAAATCCCTGTGAACCGATCCGAGTCACTCTTACAGTTGGAAACATACAGTTGTTCGTTATCATGAAAAACCTGTTTACTCTCGCACTCTATAGGAGAGGAAACCCCTTCTAATGTCTGCGAGTGGGATGTGACCTTCTGACCTGGGCACACCACTAAGGCTTTTTTCCGTTGTTCGAGCATGTCAAAAAATTCCATAGCACATTGTTTAATTTCTGCCATGGTACTCACTTTGCAATTAGTATGGAAGCGAACACATTTCATTAGAAACGGAATTAGATTAAAAGTGAAAAGACTTTTAAACTGTTCATCTTCCTCAATTCCAGGTATAGTTATGTCCTTGGTGTAAGCAGAGAGTAGCCTGTCGTAAAACACCAGGGGATGTTCACCTGATTCTTGAAGGACGTGCTTTGCAGCTAAGTACCTATCAAATGATGAATCAGGCCCCCCTGTTGTTGATGAACTTGTTGAACTGTCCATCATTGTACTGATTTTCTGTGAAAAATCGAGTAAAGTGGGTCTTATTTCGCAGCGTGCAAACATGCAAATTGCATGAGCTGCTCAGAAAACATCCAAGTACAGCTTGTTCTGCACAGAATTTAAGATAAAATTGTCAAGTTTTATCAAAAAGCAGACATGTCTGTCTGAATTCTGTGTAACTGTTCTGCCATAAACATGTGATTTTCTGCGAAAATCAAATTAAAGGAAGCTGTCTTTGAGTGATTTTTGTGAAAATCAAGACAAAAGGTGCCTCATGTGTTATTTTAAACTTGCAGTCTAAAATAAAATGTGACAGACAGTTGTTCACGGACCTATGGTCGGTCGAACAAAAGCGTGGAACGGACTTTTTTAACGTCCTAAAACAGTCAGAAATATCGTAAAACACTGCGGTTAAGCCAGTCTTCGACGATATCACGTGCATAGAACTCAAACAACACAAATAAACTGTCAGAAATGTGTGCAAAAATGAATCTGACAACCAGCAGTCTACAGAAACCAACGTTCTTGAACACAACACAATGGACCAATCACAGCGCTTTAAGCAGCCATCTTGTCCCGGTACCGCTTTTAGCATTAGCTCGACCCAAGGTTCTAGACACTCTTTCACAAAATAAACATATTTTTACCCCGCAGAAAATACCGTCAATGAGCTAAAACACAACCAGGCTAACTCCCACGCCTTCCAAAGAAGGCAGCACGCTAACTGTGTACAACAACGGACTTTACGTCAAACGGAACCGGATCAAGTCCGGTCCAAAAGCGGAGTGGGTTTTTCCCGAACCTCGGCAACACACGTTGTAACAGAAAAAGGCACTTAATGGAGCAGCATATGTGTGAAACAGACCAACAGCAAACCGCAGATGTAATAGAATGAAACAGAGGCGACACGGCGGTCACAACAATGAAAAATGCATGCAGCCTCGCGACACGTTATGAACGTCTCACAAACACAGACACAACATTTATCACTCATCCGCTTCAAGCATACGTTCAAAAGTGAAAGAATAATTCTAACGGAAAAACGCACCAGACAATGCCACGATTAGCAATCTCTGAGACACTCACCAGCCAAAACTATTCCATAAGCCCAAAACCAGGATGCAAAACTAAGCCAACACGTTATGAGCACTTACGCCAAAAATACACTACATGCGTTACGGCTCCGTCCTGCTCCGGTCCGACCTCCGCAGCAAATACGCACCCATTATAATCAATGACAGAATTTACACTGGCTCCGCACGGCGGCGGCGAGCAGCGGAGAGCGGACGGCAGTCCGTCAAAATTAGAAATTTTTCTATTTCTGCCGGACGCCGGAGCTGTGCCGTAGTCAACTTTTGAAGATTACGTCGCACCAACAGGAAAAGGAACGAGCACAACTTCCGTATTTACAAAATAAAATCACCACGGGCGGACTAATCCTAGCTCTATACGGATTTATTTGTACAAAAATGCTGTCAAACTATCATTTATGACTACGCCTACAAACGCAATACAAGAAACAAAAAGAAATACAAGAAATAAATAAAGTATTTTATTCTGAAATGTAATACATCACTTCCTGTTGCTCAAACCATGTCCTGTCGCTCATTTACGAGAGAATATCAAGGCAGCAGTCTCTACTTTTGTTCTCTTTCTTCCACCGAGTGAATTGTTTTGTTCTGACTTACTTATTTATCACTTGATTTATCGCGCGATCTCGCAATTCCCGCGCATGCGTCTCGGAGCGGCGCATCCACTCGGACCTGAGCTGAGCGCAGGTAATGGAAATTGGACTCGCTCAGCTGCGACCTGCGGAGCGGGACGGAGCGGAGCCGCGTGTAGTGTATTTTTGGCGTTAGGCTACAAAAACAACTTATCAATTTAATCTTTCAGCAGACCGTACGGGCCACCAATATGTAAAGGAATCTATAGGCCGCTTCTGTAATTAAACACAAACGAGGTCAGTTTACTGACTTACCTATAGATTAGATGATAGATTTGAGCAGGTTTTAGACTGTTTCAAACTTACCATCAGTTAAACGGGGTCTCAACTTTTTCAGATTAAATCAACAAATCTAACGATGTGATTAGCCAGAAATGTAATTTCACACTTAGACTTCAATTTAGGTTGGTCTACCAGAAAATAGACCTTTTATTGAAACTATCACAAAATTACATTAAACATTGGTATCGATATTAGCTCTGATTCTAACTACTATGACAAGAATTCAAATTAAAAACAAACAGACAGTTGGACCTTTCTGTTGGCACATTACTTAAAGTTTACCATGATGAAAATAAACATAAGGAGGAGTTTAAGGAGGAAAGATAAAAGATTGAAAGGAAATGGTTGAATCTTATCTTGAGATGTTTAACCAGAGATAGCACCCTCTGCTCGGTTTCGGCTGGACGTCCGTACCGTGATGAAACGACTTTTACCTTCGTGAAGATGATCCTGTCTCGACTCCGGTAAATTAGTCAAGCCAGACGCGCATGCTGCTGCGTTTTACAGGCGACCCACGTTCATCTTGCCACGGTCTCGAGACCGTCTGCGTCGGCCTCCCAGAGTAATGCCCAGCTCTGGTTTTGTTTCAAGATAACTTCCAGAAAGAGTGTCACCGCTTGGAGCTGTGACACTCGAAGGGGTTCACAGCTGACGTGCTGTTTGAACCTTTGCTGAAGACGTGGGCCCTTGGTGCATGGCCGGGACGTACATCAGCTTGGAGGAAAACGTCCGTGCATCTTCCCTTCTCCCCGAGAACTCATCAGCTCAGCTTCTCCCCGAGAACTGAGTCCCAGCACGGAGACAAAACAAAACCTGCAGGTGTGAAAACAGAGCACTCTCTGTTTGAGCACAGATGAATTGTTTTTAGAACGGACGGGAGACCGAAGATTAAGTTATGTCTAGAACTTTTCTTTCGTTCCAAAAACAGTTCAAACAAATAGAACGGATTGTTCATTCAACTTTAGACACTTATTCTGCAGAGAGCAGACAGTTTAAAGCAAGATCATTCTGAGATGTTCTCTTAACTTTGGCATATTTAAAATATACCAGCTTAGTAAAATCATCATTAAATGACAAAAATATACTGTTGATCAATTCTGAATTAACACACATTAAAAAGAAAGTTCAATCTGATTAATTGGTGTCCATTAATTCAACATAATTCTAACAAAAAGTAGTGTCCACTTGTGTCCTTGAGATGTCCAAGGAAGTGTAACACTGAGAGTTTCAGAGAGATGCGGAGAGGCCCATATTCCATACGGACATGAGAGTGCTGTATCCCTACAATGGTAGCTCTAATTTAACAAGCAATTTAACCCAATTTTTGAGTAGAAAACTTAACCCATTGTTTGGTCAAACTGATAACCCCGCTGAGTTAAAACTACCGAATGTTGGCTGGCCCAAACAGTCGGGTTACAAACTTTAGAGCGTGGCAATAAATTTTTTTGGAACACTATTTCAGTAAAATGTCCCAACTCAAAAATCAATTAAGATTTTGTGCAAAAGAAAAGTTAAAGCCAGTTCTATGTATGGGGTGCACCAATTACAGTTTTCTGGCCGATCACCAATTTCTAAAAAGTCTGACCTGCCGATACGGATTTTGTTTTACAAACCGGATTGCAAAAAGGTTGGGACACTAAACAGATTGTGAATTAAAAACTGAATGCAATGATGTGGAGGTGCCATCTAATCTTTGATTCAGAATAGAACACAGATCAAAAGTTTAAACTGAGAGAATGTATCATTTTAAGGGAAAAACATGTTTCAAAATTTCATGGTGTCAACAAACCCCAAAAAAGTTGGGACAAGTCCATTTTTACCACTGTGTGGCATCCCCCCTTCTTCTTACAACACTCAACAGACGTCTGGGGACAGAGGAGACCAGTTTCTCAAGTTTAGAAATAGGAATGCTCTCCCATTCATGTCTAATACAGGCCTCTAACTGTTCAATCGTCTTGGGCCTTCTTTGTCGCACCTTCCTCTTTATGATGCACCAAATGTTCTCTATAGGTGAAAGATCTGGACTGCAGGCTGGACATTTCAGTACCGGATCCTTCTCCTACGTAGCCATGATGTTGTGATTGCTGCAGAATGTGGTCTGGCATTATCTTGTTGAAAAATGCAGGGTCTTCCCTGAAAGAGATGACGTCTAGATGGGAGCATATGTTGTTCTAGAACCTGAACATAGTTCTCTGCATTAATGGTGCCTTTCCAGACATGCAAGCTGCCCATGCCACAAGCGCTCATGCAACCCCATACCATCAGTGATGCAGGCTTCTGAACGGAGCGTTGATAACAACTTGGGCTATCCTTGTCCTCTCTGGTCCGGATGACATGGCGTCCCAGTGTTCCATAAAGAACTTCAAATCGTGACTCATCTGACCACAGAACAGTCTTCCATTTTGCCACACTCCATTTTAAATGACCCCTGGCCCAGTGCAAACATCTGAGCTTGTGGAGCTTGCTTAGAAATGGCTTCCTCTTTGCACTGTAGAGTTTCAGCTGGCAACGGCGGATGGCACGGTGGATTGTGTTCACTGACAATGCTTTCTGGAAGTATTCCTGAGCCCATTCTGTTATTTCCTTGACAGTGGCATTCCTGTTTGAGGTGCAGTGACGTTTAAGGGCCCGGAGATCACGAGCATCCAGTAGAGTTTTACGGCCTTGACCCTTACGCACAGCGATTGTTCCAGATTCTCTGAATCTTTTGATGATGTTATGAACGGTTGATGACAACTTAAAATGCTTTGCTATTTTACGCTGGGTAACACCATTCATTCAAGAAGAGGACGGCAAAGAATACGCTGGCTTGATACAATCACATCGGCCACCAGCAAGACGATCGCAGAACTCAAAGTAATCGTTGAGGACAGGAACGCGTGGAGAGGACAGATCCATAAAGTGGCCGAAAGTCGACTTTGACTAAATGGCTAATCATCATCAACACCATTCTGGTATTACTGCACTATCTTTCTGCATAACAATGGTGGAATTGGTGATCCTCTTACCATCTTGGCTTCTGAGAGACACCGATACTATAAGAAGCTCTTTTATACCCAATCATGTTGTCAATTGACCTAATTAGTGTTACCGTATTTTCTGGTGTAAGGTCGCACCGGTGTATAGGTCGCATTGTCCAATTATCCCTAGTAGATTGGAAAAATCCCTAGATAGGTCGCACCTACGTTTAGCTCTGCTGCAAATGTCTGCCACAGGATCGCATAGCAAGGCTTTTAAGAAGATTAACACTTAAAAACAATTATTTGTTTGATAAAAATTATAGCAAATATGTGTCTGAGCTGAACTTTTCCTTATTAAATTAACGTAATTGTGAAATGAGTTGGATTTAAAAATTAGTTTTGCCGAAAGTGATAACAAGCCATAGGTCGCACCGGTGTATAAGTTGCAGGCCTTGATGTTACATATCCTGAGGAAGCTGCCAATGCTGACACCTTTAGTTCTTATGTATGTTGACTGCAGTCATGCTTTTGTGTGGTTAATTAGTCTGATTGTGATCAGGCTTGTGTGTGTTCAGCCAGGAACACCTGAGAGCCACGCCTATATATACTTCAAGTTGACTGTGCTTGAATGCGGAGTGTTGTGAGCTCAGAGGAGGTTGCTTTTGCTGAGCTGTTTGAGTACTGTATGGTACTGTGTGGGGGTGTTCTCCGCCCACCCCTGTCTTGAAGTCTGATCTTCTGTTTAGAAGGTTCTTGGTGAGTAATTACTAGCTCATGTTTGGTCTTGACTGCTAGATGCACTTAAAGAGTGGCTACTAGCTCATGTTTGGTCTTGACTGCTAGATGCACTTAAAGAGTGGCTACTAGCTCATGTTTGGTCTTGACTGCTAGATGCACTTAAAGAGTGGCTACTAGCTCATGTTTGGTCTTGACTGCTAGTTGCATTTGTGTCAGCTCATTTGTTTGTGGAGTTTGACTGTGCTTGATGCACTTAGGAATGTTTGCTCATCATTTGACTTTTGTTGTGCTTAGTGCACTGGGTAGCTGAAGGCTGCATTGATGACATTAGGATCCTGCTAATGATAATTGATATCAGGGATGCTGACCTGTGTGGTTAGTTTAAGTTGGTTTAACCAGGAGCATTTTTGAGCTTGGAGCTGTTTGGAGCTTTTTGAGCTGTTTGGAGCCTTTTGGAGTTTGGAGCTGTTTGGAGCTTTTTGTTTGTTTGTCTAATGACAGAGTGAGATCAGTAGTCCAGTTATATCGTTTTTCTTTTACCCCTAGGGTTCCCTTTTGGTCAGGTAGTCCGTCTCCAGACAGGCTGCGACGGCCCTGTTTTATGGGTTGGGCCGATGCTGGGGACGTTATATTATTTTTGGCTGACTCACTCTCGTCCACCATTTATTTGCACTTTGTCTAATCTTTGCTTTTTTCCTGACCCTGTGCCAGAAGACGGTGCACTCCGCACCTGGAGGGAGGAGTCGGGGAGTTTTTCAATAAAGCTTTTTAATTTACCTTCTGCCTCCTTGTGTCTTGTGTCCCGTTTATGTGTTCGGCCTGAGCCAGCCGTAACATATATTGGGCGCCTCGTCCGGGATCTTGGATCCTTCTTCTCCTTTTGCTCCTTGTCTGGATTTTGGATCCTTCTTCTCCTTTTGCTCCTTGTCTGGATCTTGAATCCTTTTGAGCCCTTGTCTGCATTCTTTTGCTCCTTTTTGAGTCCTTGTATGGATTTTTGAGTCCTTGTATGCATTTTTGAGCCCGCGTTTGGATCTTTGAGCTGTTGTGTTCCTTGTTGGGTTAATTAATTAAACCTGCAGGTTGTTTGACTCGTAGGCGGGTCCAGTGCTGTGTGTAGGTGGTGCGTTCACGTACTGCTGGGACATTAGTATTTACACAGTTCGTTTCCTGTGTTTATCATGGAGGACTTCGATTTACACAGTTTTGTGGAACGACCTACAGTAGAGGTTTTGGCTAGCTGTACTAAAGAGCAACTTTTGTGTATAGCGGATTATTATGAGTTGACGTTAGATAAACGTTCTAAAAGAGACACTGTGGAAAGCGAGTTAGCTGCCGAGTTAAAGCAACGCGGTTTTTTTTCAGCTGTGACGTCACCGAAAGTCCCAGATCGCTCTCCGTACAATTTTCAGGAACAACTACGTTTAAAAGAGATTGAACGAGACTTAGTACTTGAGCAACAGAAACGTGAACATGAGCTTGAGCAACAGAAACGGGAACATGAGAAGGAAATAACATTACAGAAAATTATGTTAGAACAACGGAAAATAGAGGTTGAACAACGGAAAATAGAGTTAGACGCGGAAATACGTCTGAAAGAGCTGGAACGTGGATCTGCTCCGTTTCCTGTTCGAGAATTTGACGTGAGTAGAAATGTTTCTTTAGTACCTCCGTTCAATGAAAAAGACGTTGATAAGTATTTTATCATGTTTGAAAGAGCAGCAAGTACTTTGAAGTGGCCAGAAACTGTTTGGCCCATATTGTTACAGAGTGTGCTAAAAGGGAAAGCACAAGATGCCTATGCATCTCTTTCTGCACTTGATAGTGGTGTCTATGCTAACGTGAAAGAAGCAATCCTGCGTGCATATGAGCTAGTTCCGGAAGCATACCGGCAGAAGTTTAGAAAATGTAAGAAAGTAGATAATCAGTCTTATGCTGATTATGTCAGGGAAAAGGAACTACTTTTTGATCGCTGGTGTACTGCGAGTGCAGTGACTGATTTTGACCAGCTGAAGCAGCTAATATTGTTGGAAGATTTCAAATTAAATTTACCAGAGCCTTTCATTAAAGAAGGTGAGCCTCTCACACTTCAACAGGAGGTGGCGCCACAGGAACATCAACCAGAGGAAGAAAATGAAGATGTTGATTTAAGCAACAGCTTCATGATGAATTGTGAAGGAGAACCAACTCCAGTGGAGGAGAAGAAACTTTTACTGTCCTCACCTAGTCTTCAGGAGGAGATGATTGAAGATGACATTAACTTGGGTGACAGTTTCTTCTTTTTTCATGCAACTGAACTTGAAATTAAACATGAAAATGAATCTGACTTAATCCCAGTTAAAGATGTGGATTTTAAAAACTTTGAGCTGATGGAACATTACATTGACCTGAGTGAATGTTTTTTATTTAGCTCTGAAGCCGAAGAAGTCCCAGTGAGCTTAACTGAGGATCCAGAAGAAACAATTCCACCTGTTTCATTGTGTTCTTTTTTAGCTCCTGCAGAAAACAAAGCAAGAGTTGTGAAGAACATGAGGACCTGAAGATCTCAAAAGAGGTACAGACACACGTGACATGTTCTGTTTCTTTGTGTCCTGTTCCAGCCTCAGGAAACGATGAGCGAGTGTTTAAGGACAACGTGCAATTGACTGAAAGTGCAACAGAAAATGCATTTTTAATGTCTGGGAAATGTGAGGTGCTGGAGCCTTACATTGAGCACATTGTACATGATTCTTTGTCTAACTGTCTCTGTGCTTTCAGAGTAACTGGAAACAGTGCTGTTGCAGCTGACATGGTGGAGCTGCCACGTGCAGAAAATGACAGTTTCCCTCTGGCTGTTATGAAGAGTATCCACTCTCCCACTGGCATCCTTGGTCATGATGTTGATGTTGGTTTGGTGTCTGTTAACAAAAATAAGTCTTACAGAGTAAGCCTAGACAAGCGTCGCCTGTTTGGCTTCAGAACATTTTAAGATAACATGATATTGATTATGTTAGCGGTTAGGCGGACTAGTTTTAATGATGTTTTTAGTCCGTTTGTCTGTTGTGACCGCTACATTGTTACTCTCTAGGGTCCTATTTATTTTGCATGTGCGGATGTGAGATGTTTTCACCTGACATCCACATCACCCCCATACAAAACACTGGTGGTGGAGGTGTTACATATCCTGAGGAAGCTGCCAATGCTGACACCTTTTAGTTCTTATGTATGTTGACTGCAGTCATGCTTTTGTGTGGTTAATTAGTCTGATTGTGATCAGGCTTGTGTGTGTTCAGCCAGGAACACCTGAGAGCCACGCCTATATATACTTCAAGTTGACTGTGCTTGAATGCGGAGTGTTGTGAGCTCAGAGGAGGTTGCTTTTGCTGAGCTGTTTGAGTACTGTATGGTACTGTGTGGGGGTGTTCTCCGCCCACCCCTGTCTTGAAGTCTGATCTTCTGTTTAGAAGGTTCTTGGTGAGTAATTACTAGCTCATGTTTGGTCTTGACTGCTAGATGCACTTAAAGAGTGGCTACTAGCTCATGTTTGGTCTTGACTGCTAGATGCACTTAAAGAGTGGCTACTAGCTCATGTTTGGTCTTGACTGCTAGTTGCATTTGTGTCAGCTCATTTGTTTGTGGAGTTTGACTGTGCTTGATGCACTTAGGAATGTTTGCTCATCATTTGACTTTTGTTGTGCTTAGTGCACTGGGTAGCTGAAGGCTGCATTGATGACATTAGGATCCTGCTAATGATAATTGATATCAGGGATGCTGACCTGTGTGGTTAGTTTAAGTTGGTTTAACCAGGAACATTTTTGAGCTTGGAGCTGTTTGGAGCTTTTTGAGCTGTTTGGAGCCTTTTGGAGTTTGGAGCTGTTTGGAGCTTTTTGTTTGTTGGCCTAATGACAGAGTGAGATCAGTAGTCCAGTTATATCGTTTTTCTTTTACCCCTAGGGTTCCCTTTTGGTCAGGTAGTCCGTCTCCAGACAGGCTGCGACGGCCCTGTTTTATGGGTTGGGCCGATGCTGGGGACGTTATATTATTTTTGGCTGACTCACTCTCGTCCACCATTTATTTGCACTTTGTCTAATCTTTGCTTTTTTCCTGACCCTGTGCCAGAAGACGGTGCACTCCGCACCTGGAGGGAGGAGTCGGGGAGTTTTTCAATAAAGCTTTTTAATTTACCTTCTGCCTCCTTGTGTCTTGTGTCCCGTTTATGTGTTCGGCCTGAGCCAGCCGTAACATATATTTTGATAATCAAAGACTCTGTCTAAGCCAAGGACAAGTCAACATGTACTTTTCAGTATTTGTTTAAAAGTGTTATAGACAGTTTAATCAGTTTAAATCATAAAGCTGGCGCCTGTCTCCTGTTCCCTTCTAAACATTTTTTCTAAACAACTTTCTCTCCTTGACTTATAATAACCTTCTGACTCCTCCTACTTCCTGGTTGCTAACCAATAAGGAAGGAGTGAGTCACAGTAGGTCAAGTTCTCTATAGAAGCTCTAACTTCCTTGAACTTTCAGTTCTGTAGGGAAAGTCAAGATGAAATGAAACTTTCCCCTAAGCTGTGGGACTTTGACCATGAGCCAAAGGTCTGGCCCTCAGTCAGGATTCACAGCATGCTCGCTGTAAATTCGAGTCGAGCTTAAAAGCTCCAAGTTCTTAATAAAAATTCCTTTTGAGGAATATTTTATTTTGGAAACCGAACCTGAACTACTTGCCACCACTCTGGTCTGATTTGACGTGGACCCTGTCATGATTCACGTTCTGTTAGCCATAGTTAAGTTTTAGTTTAGTCATATTCCTGCCTATAGTTTTTCATGTCACAGTTTTCCACATCATAGTCAAGTTTAATCCAAGTCAAGTCACAGTCATTGTCATGTCATATTCTCAGCAAATCTTTCATCATTGTTTTTTCTCCGCCCTCATGCCCAACGCCTCGTTAACGATCATTGCTCTCACCTGTTTTGCCTCGTTTATAAGCTCCAAGCTCACAGTCACTCGATGCAGATTTATGAACGGTTTTTCCTAGTAGTAGTCCAGCGCTCATGTCTTGTCTTGTCTCGCTCGTTACGACCCTGGTTTGGTTTCTTGGTTTCACGTCTCTTGCTCTTCTGGTTTTGACTTCTGCTCACATTATTGGACTTCGACCTCCTGTCCTCCCCCTTGTCGGATTTGTTCAGCCATCTGTCTCACGGACCCGGATCCACGACTGCCCATCACAACCCAGAGATAAGCCTGCTCCTCCTAACGTTATTCGACTCTCTGATTATCTGTGTATGACCCTGTTTTGGCGGATAGGTGCAGCGTCCGCAGTGAAGCGGGCGCTGTACCGGTCTGTCGTGATGAAGAGAGAGCTGAGTCAAAAGGCAAAGCTCTCAATTTACCGATCGATCTACGTTCCCACCCTCATCTATGGTCATGAGCTTTGGGTTGTGACCGAAAGAACGAGATCTCGGATACAAGCGGCTGAAATGAGTTTTCTCCGCAGGGTGTCTGGACTCTCCCTTAGAGATAGGGTGAGAAGCTCAGTCATCCGGGAGGGACTCGGAGTAGAGCCGCTGCTTCTCCACATCGAGAGGAGCCAGTTGAGGTGGCTCGGGCATCTGGTTAGGATGCCTCCTGGACGCCTCCCTGGTGAGGTGTTCCGGGCATGTCCCACCGGGAGGAGACCCAGAGGAAGACCCAGGACGCGCTGGAGGGACTATGTTTCTCGGCTGGCCTGGGAACGCCTTGGGATTCCCCCGGAGGAGCTGCTCCAAGTGGCTGGGGAGAGGGAAGTCTGGGCCTCCCTACTTAGGCTGCTACCCCCGCGACCCGACCCCGGATAAGCGGAAGAAGATGGATGGATGGATGGATGGACCCTGTTTTGGAACAAGGAAACCCCCATTCGTGTTAAGCTCCACACGAAGACTCAAGGAAAACACGGAAGTCACTCTGGACTACGTCATCATCTGTCTACGTCACTAAGGAGTTCCCTTCAGACCAGAAATATCCTAAGAAGGTTAGTGTTTTTATTTAATATAAAAACATCTACCTTTTCAAGTCCTGTGGCTAATATTATTGTCTCTTGTGCAAAGCTCCAGTTACCAGTGACGATCCCGACCCGATCCAGCTTTCAGTTTTTTAATAAAATTGTTAAAACTTTCTCAGTGTTTGGTCTATCAGTGAAACTCAATAACCCAGTCTTGACATTAAATCTGGCCAAACCGAGTTTCACGCCGACATCGTATAACAATTCTGACAGCAAATTATATGCCCCGTTAGGTTTCGAGTCAAAACCTTTTCACTCACATCATTCTTCTTTCAGAACTGATTATCTGGCGCCATCTACTGGATTAACCCTGTTATCACAGATCATGGCTTCCAAGGAACCAAGGCTGACCCCTCCTGAGGTTTTTTCTGGTGAATCCATTCAATGCAGACCATTCTTGACATAATGTGAGATACAGTTTGAACTACAACCATCTGCCTTTTCTTCTGAAAGCTCCAAGGTCGCCTATGTGATCTCCTTATTGTCTGGCAAAGCCAAGCTTTGGGGTACTGCTGAGTGGGCAAGAGATTCACTGTTTTTTCTACAAGTATAAATACTTTGCCACCAAACTTACTAGAGTATTTAATCATGTTCTTCCCACTAAAAAGGCAACCAGGGGCCTCCTAAGACTACGACAAGGCAATCGCAGAGTCACTGAACTAATCATTGATTTTCACACTCTGGCAGCTGACAGCAAGTGGAATGAGGAGGCTCTTCAGGACATCTTTTTGCAGGCGTTCAACGATGACATCAAAGATGAGTTGGCTGCACATGATCCTCCATCCTCCCTCAGGGAGCTGGAGAATTTGGCCACTAGGATTGACCTTCGCCTTCAAGAATGTCGTCGAGAGATGAGACAAACCAGGTCGGAGAGGTTTTTGTACTCAGCTTCCAGATCCTTCACTCCAGAGACAAGACCACCTTCATCACCTGGAGAGGAGCCCATGCAGATTGGAAGGTCTAAGATATCACAAAAAGAGAGACAAAGGAGGTGTCAAGAGGGATTATGTTTCTATTGTGGGGGTCCAGGACATTAAGTTTCTGCATGCCCGGTCAAGTCCAGAACTGTCAACTCTCATCAAAGTCCTCGCTACAGAGCTGTCACCTCTTCTAAGGAACCTTCTCTGCTTCAAGTCAATGCAAACCTTCAAGCCAATGGTAAGGAAGTACCAGTGAAACTTTTTATTGACTCTGGTGCGGACTCTAAATTCATGGACATTAATTTTGCCATATCTTTGAATATTCAGAGGTTTCCCACAGATAAACCTCGCAGAGTTCTAGCCCTTGATGGTCACCCAATCAATCAGTCCAGTATGGTGACACAGGAGGTTCAATTGCAGATCTGTGGGAACCATGTGGAGAAAGTAAGGTTCTTTATCATCAACTCTCCTGAGTTACTCATTGTGATGGGAGCTACTTGACTCCGAAAACACAACCCCCATATTGACTGGAGGAACAACAACATTATGGGGTGGTCTGAACAATGTTTGTCTTCATGTCTGCAATCAGCTTACCAGACCATCAATTTTGATGAAATAAAGGAGGAAACTCTTGATCTGTCTCACGTTCCTCATCGTTACCATGACTTAGTAAAAGTTTTTAGTAAAAGTAAAGCCATGTCTCTGCCACCCCATAGACCCTACGATTGTTCTATTGAACTGTTACCAGGTACCACTCCTCCAAGAGGACATTTATTTTCTTTGTCCCAGCCTGAATAAAAGGCCATGCGTGAGTACATTTCTGACTTCCTGAAAGCGGGTATTATCAGACCCTCCTCATCACCTGCAGGTGCAGGATTTTTCTTTGTCGGGAAAAAGGATGGGTCCCTTCGATCATGTATTGATTATCGAAGTTTAAACGACATAACAGTTAAAAATAAATATCCCCTGCCTTTAATGACCTCTGCCTTTGATCTCATACAGGGTGCCAAAGTTTTTACTAAACTGGATCTTCGTAACGCTTATCATCTGGTCAGAATCAAAGAAGGTGATGAATGGAAGACTGCCTNCCATTCAATGCAGACCATTCTTGACATAATGTGAGATACAGTTTGAACTACATACCATACCATACCATACCATTTTATTTATAAAGCACTTTAAACAGGAACAAGTCCACACCAAAGTGCTACAACCATCTGCCTTTTCTTCTGAAAGCTCCAAGGTCGCCTATGTGATCTCCTTATTGTCTGGCAAAGCCAAGCTTTGGGGTACTGCTGAGTGGGCAAGAGATTCACTGTTTTTTCTACAAGTATAAATACTTTGCCACCAAACTTACTAGAGTATTTAATCATGTTCTTCCCACTAAAAAGGCAACCAGGGGCCTCCTAAGACTACGACAAGGCAATCGCAGAGTCACTGAACTAATCATTGATTTTCACACTCTGGCAGCTGACAGCAAGTGGAATGAGGAGGCTCTTCAGGACATCTTTTTGCAGGCGTTCAACGATGACATCAAAGATGAGTTGGCTGCACATGATCCTCCATCCTCCCTCAGGGAGCTGGAGAATTTGGCCACTAGGATTGACCTTCGCCTTCAAGAATGTCGTCGAGAGGTGAGACAAACCAGGTCGGAGAGGTTTTTGTACTCAGCTTCCAGATCCTTCACTCCAGAGACAAGACCACCTTCATCACCTGGAGAGGAGCCCATGCAGATTGGAAGGTCTAAGATATCACAAAAAGAGAGACAAAGGAGGTGTCAAGAGGGATTATGTTTCTATTGTGGGGGTCCAGGACATTAAGTTTCTGCATGCCCGGTCAAGTCCAGAACTGTCAACTCTCATCAAAGTCCTCGCTACAGAGCTGTCACCTCTTCTAAGGAACCTTCTCTGCTTCAAGTCAATGCAAACCTTCAAGCCAATGGTAAGGAAGTACCAGTGAAACTTTTTATTGACTCTGGTGCGGACTCTAAATTCATGGACATTAATTTTGCCATATCTTTGAATATTCAGAGGTTTCCCACAGATAAACCTCGCAGAGTTCTAGCCCTTGATGGTCACCCAATCAATCAGTCCAGTATGGTGACACAGGAGGTTCAATTGCAGATCTGTGGGAACCATGTGGAGAAAGTAAGGTTCTTTATCATCAACTCTCCTGAGTTACTCATTGTGATGGGAGCTACTTGACTCCGAAAACACAACCCCCATATTGACTGGAGGAACAACAACATTATGGGGTGGTCTGAACAATGTTTGTCTTCATGTCTGCAATCAGCTTACCAGACCATCAATTTTGATGAAATAAAGGAGGAAACTCTTGATCTGTCTCACGTTCCTCATCGTTACCATGACTTAGTAAAAGTTTTTAGTAAAAGTAAAGCCATGTCTCTGCCACCCCATAGACCCTACGATTGTTCTATTGAACTGTTACCAGGTACCACTCCTCCAAGAGGACATTTATTTTCTTTGTCCCAGCCTGAATAAAAGGCCATGCGTGAGTACATTTCTGACTTCCTGAAAGCGGGTATTATCAGACCCTCCTCATCACCTGCAGGTGCAGGATTTTTCTTTGTCGGGAAAAAGGATGGGTCCCTTCGATCATGTATTGATTATCGAAGTTTAAACGACATAACAGTTAAAAATAAATATCCCCTGCCTTTAATGACCTCTGCCTTTGATCTCATACAGGGTGCCAAAGTTTTTACTAAACTGGATCTTCGTAACGCTTATCATCTGGTCAGAATCAAAGAAGGTGACGAATGGAAGACTGCCTTCAATACCCCCTCAGGTCACTATGAATATCTTGTTATGCCTTTTGGTTTAACTAATGCTCCAGCTGTTTTCCAGGCCCTAGTCAACGACGTGCTCAGGGATTTTATCAATATCAATGTATTTGTCTACTTGGACGACATTCTGATTTTCTCCAAAGACTTAGAATCTCATATCCAACACGTCCATGCCGTTCTCCTTCGTCTCCTGCAAAACAACCTATTTGTCAAGGCTGAGAAATGTGAGTTTCACACCACCAACACTATGTTTCTTGGTTTTAAAATCACACCTGATCAAATATCCATGGATTCCTCAAAAACTTCTGCAGTTCTGGACTGGCCAATTACCAGGTGTGACCAGTATTACATACTGGTCACATCTCGCTATGGACCTTGTCACCGGCTTACCACGTTCCGGAGGTAAAACAGTCATTTTAACTGTCATCGACAGATCACGCAAACAATTACAACGCTTTCTTCGTTTTGCAAATTTTTATCAAAAATTCATTAAAAATTACAGTTCCGTCGGTTCTCCCCTCCACGCTCTAACTTCCATTAAAAGCTCCTTCACGTGGAACAAAACTGCTGAACAAGCCTTTGTTAGGTTAAAATCCTTGTTCACCACAGCTCCTATTCTTAGATTCCCCGATGTGGACAAACAATTCATTGTAGAAGTAGACGCCTCTGATACCGGCATCGGGGCTGTCTTAAGTCAACGCAGCAACGATGATAAAGTTCACCAATGTGCGTTCTTCTCCGAGTCTCTCTCCCCAGCAGAGTGCAATTACGATGTAGGAGATCGTAAACTACTCGCCGTCAAGTTGGTGCTGGAGGAATGGTGTAATTGGCTGGAGGGGGGCAATCTTCCTTTCATTGTTCTCAGCGACCACAAGAACCTTGAGTACCTGCGATAAGCCAAGAGACTTAACCCTTGTCAAGCAAAGTGGGCCCTGTTTTTTGGACGATTCAATTTCTCTCTCTCCTATAGACCCGGGACCACAAATGTCAAGCCGGGTGCACTGTCTCGCATACTCGAGAAGGAACAGACCAGTGGTCCAGAGCAGTACATTCTTCCCGAGACGATTTGTCTTTCCATCACCCAGGTCGAGAGGGAGGTCAGGGAGGCCCACCAGAACCACCCTCCACCAAGGGAGTGCCCAAGTGACCGACTCCTCGTACCAGACCACCTCAATGAAAAGGTACTCACGTTCTGCCATGCGTCACCTATATATTGTCATCCGGTCATAGAGAGAACTTTAGCTATAGTCAAGTCACAGTTCTGGTGGGGTTCCTTATCCAAGGACGTTAGAGAGTTTGTTGTGCCTGTACCCAATGCTCCCTGGCTAAACCCTCTCGACGTCCACCGGCGGGTCTCCTTAGGTCGCTCCCCATACAATCACGTCCCTGGTCACATCTCGCTATGGACTTTGTCACCGGCTTACCACGTTCCGGAGGTAAAACACTCTTTTCAACTGTCATCGACAGATTTTCCAAGATGGTTAATTTAATTGCATTAGAGGGACTACCCACAGCTAAGGAACTAAGCAATGTCTTGATAAAAGAAGTTTTCAGATTGCATGGAATACCCAAGAACATTGTGTCTGATCGAGGTCCCCAATTAATCTCCAAGTTTTGGGGAGAGTTCTGCAAAACTCTTGGTATTAAACTAAGTCTCTCCTTAGGATATCACCCCCAGACTGATGGACAATCTGAGCGAGCTAATTAGGAGATGGAGTACCGCCTACGCATCCTATGTGGTGATGATGGGACCAAATGGGCTGAACACCTTCCTATCGTGGAGCATGCAATGAACTCCCTTCCTTCAAGCACCATTGGTATGTCTCCATTTTATGTCCTCTATGGATTCCAGCCACCGGTGTTTGCCACAGAGGACCAGGTAGTCATGGTTCCCTCTGCATTCCAAGCAGCTCAAAGATGTCGTCGAGTATGAACCAAAGCCCGCAAACAACTCCTCAAGACATCTGCAGTCTACACGAAGGCAGCCAACCATCATAAGACTCAAGAACCGGTGTACCAGGAAGGACAGAAGGTTTGGCTGTCTACCAAAGACTTACCTCTTCGTGTAGATTGTAGGAAGTTGGCTCCTCGCTTCATTGGTCCTTTCCCCATATCTAAGGTGGTAAACCCAGTGGCAGTCAAGCTCCAGAGGACCATGAAGATTCATCCCACGTTCCATGTTTCCCGGGTCAAGGCTGTCCAGTACTCAAAGTTCATGCCTGCCTCCAGGCCACCTCATCCCACCCGACTCATTGATGGATCTCCAGCCTACACCATCAACCGTATCATGTGCTCTCGACGCTGGGGGAGAGGTATCCAGTAGCTCATCGACTGGGAAGGTTATGGACCTGAAGAGCGCTCATGGGTTCCTGCTCGCCATGTTTTGGACAAGACTCTCATCACCCAGTTCCACAGAGATAATCCTGATCAACCTCGAGGTCCGTCAGGAGCCGGACCTCAGGAGGGGGGTACTGTCATGATTCACGTTCTGTTAGCCATAGTTAAGTTTTAGTTTAGTTATATTCCTACCTTTAGTTTTTCATGTCACAGTTTTCCCATCATAGTCAAGTTTAATCCAAGTCAAGTCACAGTCATTGTCATGTCATATTCTCAGCAAATCTTTCATCATTGTTTTTTCTCCGCCCTCATGCCCAACGCCTCATTAACAATCATTGCTCTCACCTGTTTTGCCTCGTATATAAGCTCCAAGTGCACAGTCACTCGATGCCAGATCTATGAAAGTTTTTTCCTAGTAGTAGTCCAGCGCTCATGTCTTGTCTTGTCTCGCTCGTTACGACTCTGGTTTGGTTCTTGGTTTCACATCTCTTGCCTCTGCCCCCATTGGTACCTCTTCGGACTCTGTTCTTCTGGTTTTGACTTCTGCTCACGTTATTGGACTTCGACCTCCCGTCTTCCCCCTTGTTGGATTTGTTCAGCCATCTGTCTCACGGACCCGGATCCACGACTGCCTATCACGACCAAGAGATAAGCTTGCTCCTCCTAACGTTATTTGACTCTCTGATTATCTGTGTATGACCCTGTTTTGGAACAAGGAAACCCCATTTCGTGTTAAGCCCCACACGAAGACTCAAGGAAAACACGGAAGTCACTCTGGACTACGTCATCATCTGTCTACGTCACTAAGGAGTTCCTTTCGGACCAGAAATATCCTAAGAAGGTTAGTGTTTTTATTGAATATAAAAACATCTACCTTTTCAAGTCATGTAGCTAATATTATCGTCTCTTGTGCAGAGCTCCAGTTACCAGTGACGATACAAACCCAATTCAGCTTTCAGTTTTTTAATAAAATTGTTAAAACTTTCTCAGTGTTCGGTTCATCAGTGAACCTCAATAACCCAGTCTTGACAGACGCTGGGACGCTGAAAGTGTAAACACGCTGGAGACCGGTTTGGACATAACTGGACCAATGAACCTTTTACGTCAACGGCTGGAAACCCTCTCTTTACCACCAGGACCGTCGTCACAAGGTAATGAGTTGCTGATTGTTTACTAAAGCGGACCTGCATTTAGCAGATGTCGCCCGGAGAGTGTACCATGTTCTAGTTGAACTTATTCCCCAGATAAACTTCCTTTTCTTTCCTCCTTCCTACTATCCTCCTTATCTTGCCAGTAAATTAAGCTAAAGTGCCTTCAGATATAAGTTAATCACCATCTCATAACTTGATCTGTTGTCTCCTTAAATATTCGTTGACTAGTAGAACTATGGACGCATAATCTCTATCTGTTTGATATCTACTTTATAAGAAATTGAATGAACCAATCCAGTGTACATATGATGTTAATTTTGATGATCTGTTAAATAAATTACCGCATTTCCTGATGGGTCAACTATAATTAACGTTTCATGGTCACTGATATATCATCTGGTCACACAATTTATTGTTTAATCCAAAAAAGAAGAGAATCCGTAATAAATAAACAATTACTACTCTGGACTTGAACTAGTTTGAATAAGTAATTAAGTAAGGTGGTAACAGGTAACTCCGTCTACATCCTTACACTACTAATGGAGTTCTCTCTCCTGACCTGTTCTTATGAGAGGATCCAGAGTCCGACCAGCAGCCCTAACACAATAACATTGTTAAAACGTTCTTGACGTCCAGCTAAACTTTTGAATCCAAAACTTGGGTATTGTCATATAATTGGGTTTTGTTTGTTTGCTTATTTG
>JBBPBX010001793.1:0-19929 GCA_038048925.1 Garcialebias charrua | reverse complement strand
CAATGAACGCCTCTGCCATGATGCAGGCGTACCTGGCAGAGAAGCTGCAGGAGCTCCAGGTGACAACAAACAAACAGACTGCGATTGAGGTGTTGGAGGAAGCCCGCAGGGCTACTGACTTTGTGCTACCGCATGATGGGGACGGCAGCCATCGCACAGGGGAGATGCATGGCTGAAGTGGTCATCGCCCAGCGTTATCTGTGGATGACCCTGACGGACCTTCCAGAAGGTCAGCGGTTCCCTTTTTTGCACCACCTGATCGAGCCAACGGGACTCTTCGAGGGGCTCTGGAACGGATCCAGAGCAGGCTGGAGCAGAGGCGAAAACAGGCTGAAGCCCTCCGTGAGGGGATGCCAAGGAAAACTTTTGCCCCCCCCCCAGGGACACCAGCGGGAGCAGACCCGTGCAGCCTCGACACCGCTCAGCCACACGTCGTCCCCCGCAGAAGAGGCCAGCTTGACGGGGAGAGCAACGGCAGAGACCCCCAGCAGGTCCATCTCAGGTTGCTCAGTCCTGGAGCAGGAACAGATTAGTTCCTCGCCAAGCGGTCCCGCCGAGAACCTCCTTGACAAACCGTGATGGGAGACAGAAGCGGGCCTGGTGAAGCGGGCCCTCTTCACAGTTTTGCTGGTTCGTCCGCCCACGGGGTACGGGAACCTGGTTATTTCTACCCAGACTTTATTTGTAAAAGACTACGAAAAGCTGGTGACATTAATGTATAAACAAAACATAAGTGTTCTACTGTGTATGAAATAAAGACAAACTGTTGTTGCACAAAACACAAAAATAAAAGTACCAAAGCACAGTTTACCCTGGTTCTTGACTCAAAAAAAATAAAAAAATAAAAACGAACAACAACACAGCAACCTTTTTAAAAGACAGTCACAATGAAGGGAGAGGGCTATCACCCCGCCTCCCTCGCGGTACACAGGGTGCCAGGTTAGAACAATGAACCCCAGCAGGGCGCCCCGGGACTGTCTGTAGCAGACAGACCTCGCAGCGTCCACGGGCAGGCAGGCCAGCTCGCGCACGGCCGGACGGGGGGAGTCAAATATTCACCCCCCGCGCCGCAGGAGCTCGGGGGGACCTACATTACACAAACCCTCCGAGCTCACAGAGTATCCGCATGCCTGGAGGACGTGTCTGCTAAACACGGAGGCCATGACGACAGCTTGTCATGGCCTCCAACTGCAATTCAGCAAATGACCGCACCGGTCCACGGGGGTGCTGCAGTCGCCTGCAAGCCCAGGCTGTGCACACGTGCTGAAAGGGAAGACGCCAATAATGCTGCAGTAGTTGTCAATAAATGTCGACACAATACAAACAATGCACCCTGGCAGACTCGGATAATTTTTCCTCGGGCCCAAGAGAGTCTGGACCTCATGAATTGGTCTCAATCTGTAGGTGCTGAGCAGAAAAATAAAAATGTTAAAGCTCAAAGCGCTCAAACTGAGACAGGCTTTCCAGCCTGTAAAACCAGCAGGCCACACATAATCAGTGGATCTGAAATATGTGACCGAGCGCAGTGCACAAGCCCAGCTGCACCTTTAAATAACGACCCCTCATCGGGAGGCTTTCAGCTCCGTCATAAAACTGCAGAAAAGCACTCTGACTCCACCACAGATTACCGTATTTCTGGGTGTATGAGTCATCACCATTTTGTTCAAGGCATGTCCTTCAGGGAAGCGTATCTCTTCAATACGCTTTTGTCCGGAGAGCTCTCAACGGGGTCAGAGAGTGACCCTCACGCTCTGCCGACACCTCTTGGGCCCCTTCAAGGCAGCCATGCCCTGCGCGCTGTACACGCTACTAAAAATGTGTGCTCTGCAAATATGGCGAAGCAAGCGAACGCGTCCTGCCTCTCTCTGGTGAACAGGGAGGACCCTGATCAGCTCAGGGTGTCCGGCAACCCTGGGGCCCCAGAGGGACCCCCCAGTGTCCACAACAGACGCCCCACTGGGTCGAGCATTGTCCTGCGTGTTAACCAACACGGCCGTATCCAAGGGGGGATGGGGAATGGTCCACAGAGACTGGACTGCCCAAGGCCTCTGGAAACAACAGGACACGAGATTACTCATCAGCTTCCTGGAATTGAGGCCAGCTCACCTATCTGGGAAACACGAGCCGCTCATGTAGCGCGCCCCAGGGCTATTGTCATGGAAGTTGACATGTACCCCGGGTAGCTCAAACCACGAGACAAAGGCTCTCTCAGGAGGGCCTCTTCTAACCCCAGAACAGAGGAGGAACCAAAGGCTTGTGGACCATCTCGGCAGCCATCTCGGCATGCCACGAAGGTTGGGGGTGGGAGGGGACACCCGGTGCACCCCCTCTCATGATACCCTGATGCATGCTCAATAATCCAGGTAGAAAAATCTAAAAAAGCTAAGTCTGGTCCTCTGGACATTCAAAAAACAAAACAAAACAAAGCAAAAAAATTGTAGAAACGTTTCGTCTTTCGTCCGAAAGACTTCCTCAGTCTGAGTTGCTGTGTTCAGCTCAGTCTTATAAATAGCACCCTCTCACAGTGTTACACAACCAGTTGGCTGATGACAGCCTGAAACCAGCTGCTCACATGATCAAGGAGGACCATCAGCCTAACGATGGATCGTTAGCACCCTGATGGTTGTTTGCTATTCACAGAGGGCTGAGTGATACTAGCAATAACAGCATTGTAAGAGGGGGACAGTTGAACCCGGAGGCCTCCACCCCTGTTTAATGATGGACGGTTTCTTTTCACAAAGATGGCCTCCTTTACTCCTCTCTCAAACCATCGTTCCTCTCTATCAAGGATGTGAACATCTTCATCCCTGAAAGAGTGACCGCTGGCCTGGAGATGAGTGTAGACCACAGAGTCCTGACCTGATGATGTTGATCTTCTGTGCTGGGCCATCCTTTTGGCCAGTGGCTGTTTAGTTTCCCCGATATAAGACTGATCACAGCCCTCCTGACACTGAACAGCATACACAATATTACTCTGTTTTTGCCGGGGGACTGGATCTTTGGGATGAACCAGTCTTTGCCGTAATGTATTTTGGGGTTTAAAAGCCACTGGGACGTTGTGTTTAGAAAATAAACGTCTCAATGTCTCTGAAACCCCTGCAACATATGGAATGGCCACTGGTCTGGGTTCCTTCTTTTCACCTGATGGTTGGCTGGAGTCCTGTTTGGGTTTCTTCTCTGCTTTCAGGAAGGCCCAGTTAGGATATCCACATTTCTCTAGAGCCTGTTTTGTGTGTGATTTCTCCTTCTGTCTGGCTGCTGAGTTAGTGGGGACGCTGTCTGCTCTGTGATACAGAGTCCTGATGACTCCTAACTTGTGCTCCAGAGGGTGATGGGAGTCAAACTGTAAATACTGGTCTGTGTGGGTGGGTTTGCGGTACACCTCAGTTTGCAAATTTCCTCTATCAGAAACTGAGACCTCACAGTCCAAGAAAGCCAACCTGCCATTTTTTACATCTTCTCGTGTGAACTTGATATATTTATCCACAGAGTTGATGTGATCAGTGAAATGTTGGACTTCCTGAGATTTAATTTTAACCCAGGTGTCGTCAACATACCTGAACCAATGACTTGGTGGTCTCCCTGAAAAGGACGTCAATGCTCTCTTTTCTACCTCCTCCATGTACAGGTTGGCAACAATAGGAGAAACTGGAGACCCCATAGCACACCCATGTTTCTGCCTATAATATTGCTCCCCATATGTGAAGTAGGTTGACTGCAGGCACAGTTTCAAGAGTTGACACAGTTGCTCTGTGGAAAGCGTGGTCCTGCTGTTCAGAGTGGTGTCTGATTTTAACCTTAAACAGACCACCTCTACTGCCTCATCAACAGGAATGCACGTAAAGAGTGATGTAACATCAAAAGAGACCATTGTTTCATCAGTCTCCATGATGACATCCCTCACCTTATCCACAAAGTCCATGGTGTTCTGTATGTGGTGTTCTGAGCTGCCAACTAAAGGGATGAGTACAGATGCCAGATATTTGGAAACATTGTACAACTAAAAACATATACTGTATGCATACATTTCGAAATATTTTTATTTTATTATTTCATTTTTATAAAAAAAAAATTAAATCTTCAAATGGTGAAGAGCTGCAGTTCCAAGGAGGGACGACGCCCCTAGCGCCCTCTAGTGGCGGCCGCCGCTGTTCATGAATGGCGTATTGAGGAAAAGACCCCCCAGCAGGACTCTGGCTTCTGACTGGGATCTCCAATTTGTCCTGAATGCTCTTTGTGAGCCTCCATTTGAACCTCTGAGCAACATTAAGATAGGTTTGCTATCTTATAAAACTGCTCTACTCTTGGCTCTTTGCTCAGCTAAACGTGTAGGTGACCTCCACGCTTTATCTGTGCACCCAATGTGTACAAAGTTTGCCCCTGATGGGTCAAAGGTCACCCTACGTCCTAACCCCGCATATGTCCCAAAGGTTCCAACTTTGAATCCCAGAAGTCTGGACTTTGAACTTTCTTCATTTCCTCCTGCTCCCATCCTCACTGAGGAACAGAGGAGGTTGAGAGCACTCTGCCCCGTCAGGGCCTTGGGTGCTTACATTGAAAGAACAGCTGATTGGAGGAAAACAAACCTATCTGTTTGTATGTTTTGCCAACCCGGCTGCTGGCAGGGCCCTGTCAAAACGGCGCCTCTCACACTGGGTGACTGAGGCCATTAAAAGGGCGTACAGTAGCAAAGGTCAACAGGTACCCTATGGGGTACATGCCCACTCCACTCAAGGCTTGGCCACCTCATGGTCACTGCTGAAGGGTGTACCAGTTGCAGACATCTGTGCAGCTGCAAACTGGAGTACAACAAACACGTTTGCAAAACATTACAGTTTGGACGTTACTGCATGTGATGTCACTCAGGCTGTCCTCTCTAACACACAGTAGAGAGCAGCCAAAAGATGCCTAATGTATAAAGGCAGAAGTTCTCACAAGCATGCATTTTACTGAGCATTTCAAGGGCGTGAATGAATTACGTTCCCATAGCAATAGTGTTGCACCGAGTGAACCTGACTGATAAAGGGAACTGAAAGTTATGCACCATAACTCATGTTCCCTGAAGGAAGGGAACGAGGTGCAACACAGTTGGCCCTTTTCAATGCCAAAGCTCGGTGAAGTGCACTTGGAGACCGTTTGGATGGGCGCTAGCGTCTTAAGTACCCAGAGGGCGGGGCCTCTGAGGTGACGCTGACGCCCACTGCCATAAAGGCGTGAGTGTATTCCTTCAGGTAATCACGCGGGGGCGCAATTCCCATAGCAATAGTGTTGCACCTTGTTCCCTTCCTTCAGGGAACATGAGTTATGGTGCATAACTTTCAGTTTCTTTTTTTGTTTACCTGAGAGAAGTTTCGCCCTTCATCCAAAGGGCTTCATCAATCTGAGGAGTCACAAACAAACTGTTTCTCCACCAAGCGGTACACTCCCATATAGTGGACCAACCAGTTTGGTGGTTATAAAATGTTTTTTGGGAGTGTCCTCTCCCTTGTTGACTCCTCCCAGGCAGCCACCACCTGTTGCTTACAGCTTAAAGGTTCAGTATGCAGTTTCTGTAGAACTGCAGCACTTAGAAATATTTTCAACAGGCAAAGCATTCTGATCCCTCCCCCTCAGAGCCATATGTGGCTCTGCCCCCTTGTGGTCTGTTGAATTTCAAATTCAAGCTCTGTTTTTATTGGCTGATTCAAATTCAAGCTCTGTTTTTATTGGCTGGTTACAAACTCTGTTTTTATTGGCTGGAAAATGGCGGGTCACCTTTTCTTTTTAGAAATGCTTATTTACCACCTGGAGAAGCAAGGGGACAATATTTTTTTTTATTTTTTTTTCAGAGATTACCTGGCTAACATCAGTCTGTCAGGAGGTAGTGACAGAGTGAAGAAATATGTTCATAAAAAAAGCTACATACTGAAGCTTTAAGTGCACTGTATGTTTTTTTAAATATATTTTACACAAACATACAAAGTATGTTGTATTGCAAATAATCCAGTCCCTATAACAAAATAGACCTGTCAGTTCTCCATTTGTTTCCTTTCAGTCTTAAGTGGAGCTAAATAAGTTTAATTTTCTTTTTGAACAAGAACACAAAAACACATGAATAACTTTAACCATATATTATATGCATAAGCCTGTGTTTCTTTGCCCAGCGCTTTATTATCAACACTGCTTCAAGGTAAATGGAAATATTCTCATCTGCTCTAACAATGTGGTCATGAGTATTTTTGGTTAAATACTCTTTGGTGGTTTAATCAGACATGTAAAATGATCTAACATCTCATTATTTGTTAAAAAAAAATCTGATGTAGAAACATTTTTCATGTAAATGGTCTTGTTGGTGCCATGGATGGCAGCCATGGTGAACTGATGCACTTGTTTGTAATCTGGTAGAGGAATAATTAACGTGATGAATTATTTCTGTGAGTGTCGGCTGAAGGATTCATCAGGGAGAAATCTGTTGAACAATATTCCAGCAGCAGCTGATAAAAGGTTGTTCACCTTCAGTATAAGGCAAATGGATGTTTTTTACTAACACCCACAATCTGGACTCAAGGAGAAACAAATGATTAATTACAAAAGTTTTTGGAATCTGGTTACAAAGAACACCGAGTGCTTCTGATGAATTCATTTTAGGAAATATGCAATCCTTAAATCAATAAAATACAACATTACTCAGCTTTGACACTCAATATAACATAGTTGAATATAATACGGTAGAAATACAAATTATATATATTTTAACTCATCAAACGCAGATACCTGTATTTATCTATACAAAAGTGTTTCTGTTGTCACTTTTCTGGAATATGTTTTAAGCAGTTTGACAAAAGGACGTCTGTTTTGTCACTCCAGGATCTGGTTTATATTCCCAAACCTGTTTATAATTTATGAAGAGCAGCTGCTATATTTAGGCATGCTATTTTTAGCAAAGCATTTTCTTTGTTTTTTAACACTGCTCTGTTGTAAATGAATCCCCACCTGTCACTGCTAGTTGTAATGCAAATTGAAAGATGAGTGAAAAAAGGACAAAATACACAAAGACTGAGGACAATGCTGTGTTTCATTTCCCTCCAAAGTCTTGATTGTGCTTCAGTTCAAAGTTGGAAAACCAATATGATCTGCTAATTGTTCTGGACGGTAACTAGGCTGACTATATACAACATATTTTTCTACTTTTATTCATGCAGCTGACTGCTAAAGCAACACATTTATTAATATTTAGTTAAGAGTTGTCTATGATTTAATGAGCCACCAGAAACAAAACTATCTTTTTAACAGCAGTTACAACTTTGTTTTTTGTGCCTATTTAATTTTGATGTTGTAGTTGGCTACAAACCCCATATTTTTATAATCAGGGACTAATACTTCAGCAGGTGTTCCAGTTCATTTTCCAAATTGTAATCAGATTTTTTTTATTTTTCAGCGTACAAATAAAAAACATCATCAAGCTTTTAAGGTTGAACAACTGAATGAATGTAGAGTGTTCATTTAATAATGGCTGCAGAAGCTGTTATCATACATTATCACAATGTAGGATCCATCCATCCATCCTCACCAGTTTTTCCTTTCTGGGTTGCAGGGGTCACTTGTGTCCATATCCAACAGTCACTGTGCAAGAGGTGAGGGACACCCTAGACAAGTTCATTACGGGGACACATGGAGACAAATGAGACAACTATTCACTCTCTCACTCACAGCTAGGGACATTTTAGAGTTACCAATCAATCTATGTATGTGTGATTTTGCTCTGTGGGAGTAAACTAGAGTAACCGGAGTATACCCACCCATGCACGGAGAGAATGTGCAAACTCCACCCAGAAATGTCCACAGCTGGGATTTTGTCCAGTGACCTTTTCGCTGAGAAGCAACAGCTCTACCACCTTCACCACCAATGCCACCAAAAGTCAAACGCAAAGTTGAAAATATTTCATTTAATAATGTTGTTAGAGTTATCCTACTTTATCATGGTGAGACCCCTGGTTTTGTCTGCCCAGAGATGGACCAGTTATGGCCTGGTTCTGTACAGATGAGATGGGCCCAGCTGCTCTGAGTGAGCTTCCCAGGGCCAACACCTGATAAGGAGTATTTTTTTATTTTGATAGCTTTCATCACGCAGATAGATTTTGCACTTTCACCTATTTTTCACCATCAGAAACCGGTAAGACCAGTGACGTCACACAAAGCCACCCCACTGATACACTCTGATAGGCTGTTCTCCCGGAAGAAGGTGGAGCCTGAAGGCCGAGTTATACTCGCGCTTTGGTCCGCTGGCTGGAGCGCGCGCACTGCGTGCACACTGAGCCGTGCGGCTTCATGCGTTTACAGTGTTGCCGCTGTGTTTATAGTTGACGCACGGCGGCACATGGCAAAGTGCTGTTCTTTTATGGACCAGCAGGTGGCAGTACCCTCTAAAACCTGTGCATATGTTGCAAGAAAGGGTGTAGAAGAAGAAATCTACCGTAGAAGAAGAACTGTTTGAAGTCACACAACAAAAACAAATGGCTTTCCGCTCGCGTGCTGAACTGTTGTCTTTATTAGAGGAGCAAATCATAATAGAACAACAGTTATTGTGTCTTGCGGTTTTAATGCATGGAATCAGCGGAGGAGGAAGCAATCACTTGACTTTTGGCAAAAAACAAACAAAAGAAAAGACCATATCAGGGATGAAGAAGGCGAATTTAATACATTTGTGTCACATACAAAACATTCCTCCATGCGTCGAGACGCCGTCTCCACGACCACAGCGGCGCAGACAGCTGCAGGCTCTGGCACGAAGAGCGTGAAGGCTGTCGGGTGAGGTCCCCACCCGACCTGTCAATCAATTCAGTAGCGCCCACGGCGCGTGCACTAGCCTTGCGGAGTTTGGAAAAATTCGGAGGTGCGCGACACGCGCCAAACAGACGCGCGGGGTCTACGCGCAGGGGCGGGGACGGTGATATTGCATCACTTTTGGCGCGCGCACCCTGGCGCACTGCGCGACGGGTCGAGTATAAATCTAGCTTAAGGCAAATATAAGCTGGGGCTTCTGTGATAGGGGCGCCCTGCTTCCACTTCCGGGTTAAAACGAATTAGACGGACGCCTCAGCACTGAAACTGTATATTTTTCGCCTGCATGATGAACATTTAAATTGGTAAACGGAAATTATATATCTTGATTTATTTGAGTTACAGCGAATTTCCTCTCCATCTGGGAATAAAAGAACCAGACGCCAGAGGTGGGGAGTCAGACCGATTATAGAGACGTACCCGGTCCAGATTCTCACATGTTCTACATTTGTAACCAACACATTAAGTAGATTCTCTAACAATTACGTCCTTTCTAAAATGGTCTTCTTCTGTTGTTGTTGTTGTTAAAATATTCTTAGCTCACAAACACGGTATCTTAACAAATAAAATAAAAACACAAACGCATACACACATGCCTTGATTTGCATTTAGGTGTAGTTAGCAGTGACTTTATGCACAGTGAGCTTTGTATTTTCAATCACCAAACAAATAAGTTACTTCACAAATATTTTTGTAATTCCAAATATGAAGTATCCTTATTTATAAGATATTAACAGACACACCATAACTTGCTTAATATACTGTACCATACATCCACATTCCTTGTCTCCATCACACACTTGTTAATGCTTGAAATCACAACAAACAGGCAAATTTCTTAATTTGTCAAAAATGTCACTTCCTATCAGCTCCATCCCAAACTGATTCATTTTTAACTTTATGAACAATCCTTTCTAACAAGACTAACTACAGAAACATTTACAAAGAACAGCCACGATGAGGGAAATCAGTTGGAAACATAAGCTTTGAATACCATAGGCAAAACTAGATAAAAATGCTGACATTGTTTACACATAAACATGAATCAAAACATGTTAGAGCTCAGCACCAGCATTAAATTTAAAACATTCTAAGCCATTCAGACATAAGTTATTCCCTTTTCTCTCAGTCTCCAGCTAAGTGACATTTAACTGATGCTTCTCAACAGAATGCTAACAGGGTCCTGCAGCTACTGGGAGAAATAAAAGGAAAAAGAACGAGCAGGTCATATTTGGCTTCTTTCTTGAAAAATTGACAGTGCTCTGTTCCTAGGGATCCACAAGAGAGGACACAGAGCTTAACCTTTGAGAAATGGAAGTAACATCTGAAAGCTACCAAGCCCTGCTCTAATGGATGGTTTGAGTAGAAAGGTGTGGAGAAATGAATGAAAGACCATTGTAATGAGTGTCATGAATTTGCCTTATTGCTTTAAATAAATTCCAGTACCTGAGCAAAAGCCAAAAAACTGTCCAACTCTGAAGTGGAATCAAATATCAACCAACAATAGGACTTTTGTGGTGCCTTGGGTTTATGAAACTTTAAATTATGACTAAAATATTAGTTATTAAACTGGGCCTGAAAAAAAAGAGGATTTTCATAATGACTGGTATGGTGATTGTGTGACACAAAAACGCATGTCTGCAGAAGAATCATCTGTTTATCCAAGCACAAACAAATTTGATCACAAGTTGTAAACTCTCAACAGGAGATACTATTAATTAGGCAAACGCAACAACCAAAAGGGCACAACGGCACTAGACGGCCCCAGGTGGAGTGCCTCAAGCACAATGCGGTGGTGGAGATTCAGAGCTTTGCTTGAGGCCTTTTCGAATATTAACAGTGGAGCAGGACAACAGCGCTCAGGGGAAGGAATCTTCTGAAGGTTCATTTTGGTGTAAACTGAGCAATTGCAAGGTTGCAGACACTTTGAAGATGTAGGTATTGGAAAATAGCATAAAATAAAAGTATATCTCTTGAATACTGATAAAGCATTCCCTCGATACTTAGTGGTTGTACATTTTTGGACTCTTTTGTGGGTTTTCAATGTAAGATTGCACTTGACACATGAGTGGCTGAGTGATGGAAGGAGAACAACCAGAGTATTGTGCTGAAAGGCGTACTGGCCATTAGGAGCACTGGGACATTTCCTGGTGGCCTGGCCCACTCTGGGGTCACTGAGGGCCCCCTCATTTCTCTTTCAGGCTGTCTGTCACAGCAGAGCAGAGGCACACAACAGGCGGGCACGCAACCTGATGGGTGTCTCTGTTCTGCTGTAACAGACAGCCTCAGAAAAAGAAAGGAGGCGACAGGGATGGGTTGTGTCTTTCCCCATTGCTACTGCTCAGGGAGCTTCAGTGAGGTGTATATCAAAGTGAGTGGCATGTATTGTTAAAACAATCAAGCATGTCGCAAATCAAGACTTTGATACAGCCCCTTGGCAATTGCTGAGTGGGCCAGGTCACCGGGAAATGTCCCGGTGCTCCCAATGGCCAGTCCGCCCGAGCAATAGGTTCAGTAACCATTAGTCTGTCTGCTTTTTTTTTTAGAGCATTTAAAAAGTTAAGAACATTGCTATGCTAGTGTGGGGGAAGGGTTTATAAAACCTTAAAATATATAAATACTAAAATAAATATAATGTCCCTACTTTGTGGATTTTCACCTATCGCAGATGTGTCTGGGATGTAACCCCCATGATAGGTGATTGATGAGCACCCAAGTCTTTAAATCTCCACATATTTTTTTTATCACTTACACTGACATCAGCAGTAAGCGAGCATAAGATGCTATCGCCATGTTGGAAGACAAAGCCCATTAACAGAGGAAGTAGTTTAATCTAGAGGCTTTTTAACTGTGATATTTATTTATTTACTGAGCTTGGTGGCTCGGAAACTGGAATTTAAAAATAAAATAAAAAATGCAACCCAAAAGTTAAAACGCATAAAGATGGCTGAGTCAGGTGACAATCAACTATATTAGCTGAAATGTAGGTTGTTCAATGGCTTTGACACCTGCTAAAGTGTACATGTGAGACAACGAATGAGCAATTCTAATCAGCTGCAGCATTTTTGTATCCTGACATAAAGGATTTTCCTACATAGCGAAAGATGGGTGCACACAGAATGCCATGTCATCACGCAGTGTTCTAATTTGCTTCCAAGGAGTCTATTTTAACAATACATTACTAAAGGATGACAGAAATACAGGAAATGGATCATCAAGGAGTTTTTTTGTCTCTACATTGTGTTTATGGACAGCTATCACTTCCGGCTCTGGACGAAGCAGCAGCTTTTCTCCTCCGCTCCTTCCCTCCCGAGTTTTCCTCTCCCTGCTTGGCCACTTTGTCTTGTCTGCAGTTTTTCAGTGCTCGCTCGAACGCAAATTGAAGATGGATCTGGTTTCGTGGGCTGTCAACTCTATTGATAAAAAAATTTCTACGAAGCGTTCCGGTCCTGGGGAACCGGCTTGCCCTTTGCAGTCGCATCCAGCTGGGTATATCATGGATTCCTGGGGAGAATGGAAGATGTTATGCTTGGACGTGCTTTCTGTCGAAGATGTGGAGGATTTATTCATAATTGGATTTATGATAGCAGGTGCTCTGCTTTTTGGCTTGTGTGGAGTTCTCTTCTATTGGAAAATCAGGAAGACTTCCACAGCAATCAACGCGCTGTCGAAGCTCCCTTCTCAAAACGAGAGTGTGATCCGTGATGTGACCTCCATGAATCAGCTGTTTTATGAACTGAACCGTAAAGTGGAAGTGGCCACTGAGGACCGCAGACTACCGGTAAGGTTTGGGACTCGTATGCAGCCAGGAGGGTGACATCTGGGGGAGGACTCATAGCTCGGGTCAGTGAAAAGCTTCCCATAATTTGGAGTGTATTGGATTTCGGACGGCCATCTGGACTCAGGCTACAGAAAGTACACTGTGAGCCTGCCCTGAAGATAAATCATGCTCATCTAATCAGACTCCCCGAGCAACCTTGGACAGGCTGACTACAAATTCTCCGGAGTAGAAGCAACTGAAGAATGAAACTACTGCAACCCCCCCTCCCTTCCCTCCCCGGAGAACTTTCTGTGTGCTCTAAGTCAGATAAAGCTGGCTGGTCCCGTCATCATCAGAACTCTGGTTAATCTGAACAGAGCTCATGGACTTTATCTCACTGCTTCGCCCTTAAATGCAAATGTGATTTGTCTTAACTGTTGCTTGCTGGTAGAGTTTTTTGCTGTATCATATGGTGTCCTGTAAAACAAAATGTGATAGATCTTTTTTGTTATACCACTGATTACCCTCATGTTACCTTCCCTTTTTTTTTCCATATCTAAGATTGTGGCGGCGCGGTTTAATTACTGCCACGGCTGCGCGCACTCGCCCCCATCTCATGGACGGGTGTGCATCAATTGTAATGTTTTTGTGCCCCGGCAAATGACGATGCCAATAAAGATATATTCTATTCTATTCTATTCTATTGTAGCTTTCTGGTTGCTAATAGCTGGATGCAAGTTGACTACTCGTAGGAGCTATAAAAGTAGAAATATAGGTTCAAAAATCAAGAGAGAGGGAAGAGTGGCTGAAGCATAAGTGCGGGAAAAATATCCTGTCATAAAAAAAGATAAGGGGCGAAACTCAAGTGCAAATTGATAAGAGGCTAGCAGCTATGGGTGTATGTAAATCCATAGGTGGTGAAAATGTGGTTTGTTTCCGTTTTTAATTTGAATGTGTTAAGGCAGCAGTTGAGCCTTTTATGGCCTTCAGTATGTTCCATATATCCACCGTAACCAAAATGCGAATGGATGAAATAATGGGGTAGAGTGCAGATGCAGTGAAAAAACAGTCTGTGTGTGCTGCAGATAAGATTGGGATAATAAGGGAGGTGCAGGTTATGCTCTATTGCTCTATTGGTATTCTGTCTCTGTATCTAGGCAGAGGGAGTATCTCCGATGTACGACTTGTGAGGAAAAAAGTTTGAGAAGAACAAGAAGCAGTTTTATGGTGGTGGTGTGACAGACATGGTAACATTTTGCACACAGAGGGGAAAAAAGCAGACAGAAATGTCATGCAGAACTGTCTGGTAAAAGGGGAAATGGAGACAAGAGAAGAAAATATGTGCTGGTTACATTTAAATGAAAATTACCTATACACGACAATGTCGGTTCAGTGCAGTCACTTTGTCTTAATAAAGAGATAACAGTTTTAACTTCTTAAAGAGTTTGAAACAAATAATTTGACACAAGACAGGTATGCTGGATATATTTATTTTGATTGAAAAGTACAAAAAACAACAGAAGAAACCTAAACCCAAACTGTAAAAAACAAATAAGGGAGTAAATTAATGAAAACTCAGCACATTAAATGTAAAACTGCTTTTATACACTGTATATCAAAGTTAATGCTCAAAAATCCAGGTAAAAATACATTAAAGTTCAGTCAGGTCATCTGGACGATTTCATTTTTTGTTGAGACATTTTGTCCTTCATCCAAAGGACTTCATCAGTTCAAGAAGCCACAACAAACCCATATTATCACCGGCAAACTGGTTGGACCACTATATGATTGTGCTGCTTGTGGGACTGAGTTTGTTTGTGGCTCCTCGGACTGATGAAGTCCTTTATCTGAAGAACAAAGCGTCTCAACAAAAAATAAGCCATCCAGATGACCTGACTGAACTTTGTTGTTTTTACATAACTTTATTTGTTAATTTCCACAGTTTAGGAGGTCAAAATCTAAACTTTACTTTAAATATTTTTGTACATTAAGCATGTTTTATGATATTCATTTTTCAAAGTCAAAGTCAACTTTATTGTCAGAACTGCAATATGTACAGGACATACACAGGATTGAAATTGCGTTTCTCTCAGTCCCTCGGTGCAACAGTAACCATTTAAACACTAAAACACTGAAACATTTAATAAACATAAGCATAAAATAGTAAAAATGTAACACTGTCCTGAGTTTTTGCATAGTAGTATAGAAGTATGAAAATTTACACCAACACTAAAACTAAAACTAAAACTAAAACATTAAACATTTAATGAACATAAGCATAGAATGAAATAATAAAAGTGTAATACTGTCCTGAGTTTTTGCATAGTAGTATAAAAAGTATAAAAAGTATATCTATAAAATAAACTGAAGGTTCTAGCATTGACATTTGCAAAGAGTGGCAAAGCAGCATATGAGTTAATGTACACAGTATATGTATGAGGTAGTTGATGTTGGTATAGAGGCAAAGTGGCATATGCAGTAAGGCACATTGGGCATCCTTAAATAAGGCTAGTCAGAGAATACTGTATATGTATCAGCAGTAGTGTAGATATAAAAGTAGTGTAAATGTAAACAGTAGTAATAAATGTAAACAGTAGTAATAAATGTAAACAGTAGTAATAAATGTAAACAGAATTAATAAATGTAAACAGTGAATGTAAACAGTAGTATGACTATAGGCAGTAATGTAATACAAACATTAGTGCAAATATGAGAAGTAGTGCAAACTGAATGAGCACATGACCGAGAGTTTAGTGAATAACCCGTTTGATGACACAGAGTCCAGTGTTAAAATCTTTGTGTTGTGTGGTAATGTGTGAGAAAGTTTTTTGTGTTAAGGCAGTTCAAATGGGAGGGGAGGCAGAGCAGGCAGAGTGTTTAGCATCCTGACTGCCTGATGAACAGAGCTGTCTCTCAGTCTGCTGGTTCGAGCCTGGAGACTCCTCAGTCTCCTCCCTGATGGCAGCAGTCTGAAGCAGCTGTGTAGTGGGTGTGTGGGATCACCTGCCATGCAGAGGGCTTTCCGAGTGAGGCGTTTGCTGTGTAAGTCCTGCAGTGAGGGCAAGGAGGTGCCGACGATCTTCTCAGCTGCTCTCACGATGCGCTGGAGGCTCTTGCGGCAGGATGCAGTACATGCACCAAACCACACAGTGATGCAGCTGGTCAGGACACTTTCTATGGCACCCCTGTAGAAGGTGCACATGATGGGGGTTGAAGCTCCAGCCCTTTTCAGCTTGCGGAGAAAGTAGAGACGCTGGTGAGCCTTCTTGGCCAGTGATGCAGTGTTCCTGCTCCAGGACAGGTCCTCTGAGACGTGCACTCCCAGGAACTTGGTGCTGTCTACTCTCTCCACTGCGGTGCTGTTGATGGTCAGAGGGGCATGTTGGGCATCCCTCTTCCTGAAGTCCACAACAATCTCCTTTGTCTTCTCCACGTTGAGAGTGAGATTGTTGTGTCCGCACCACAAGGCCAAGCGGCTCACCTCGTTCCTGTAGTCCGTCTCATCGTTGTTGCTGATGAGACCCACCACTGTTGTGTCGTCCGCAAACTTGATGAAGTGGTTGGAGCTGTATGATGGTGTGCAGTCGTGTGTTAGCAGGGTGAATAGAAGGGGGCTCAGCACACATCCTTGTGGGGCCCCTGTGTTCAATGTGATGGTGCTAGATGTGTTACTCCCGATCCGTACTGTCTGTGGTCTCCCGGTCAGGAAGTCTAGCAGCCAGTTACACATTGAGGTGTTCAGCCCCAGACTGTCCAGTTTAAGGATGAGCTGTTGGGGGATGATGGTGTTGAATGCCGAGCTGAAGTCGATGAACAGCATTCTAACATAAGAGTCCTTCGTGTCCAGATGTGTGAGAGCTGTGTGGAGGGCAGAGGAGATGGCATCGTCGGTTGAGCGATTAGGTCGGTATGCAAATTGGAAGGGATCCAGGGAGGCAGGGAGGACAGATGTGATGCTTTTCATGACTAGCCGTTCAAAGCACTTCATCAGGATGGGGGTGAGTGCTACTGGGCGATAGTCATTGAGGCATGCGGGCGTTGCCTTCTTTGGGACAGGCACTGCACAAAAACCATAGATATACGGGAGTATCAGATGTGGTATATCTCCGCATCCTTCACATATACGGACAATTTCCGGGAATTTCCGTATCGCATCCTCGGAAAATCCAGTTTCGGATATTCCCGGATACGAACAGATCCGAACTTTATTGATCCTTAAAAAATCACAAAATCCGGATACTTTATCTGCTGCAGATCCAGAAATATGTGGCTCTGTTATCCCTCGGGATTACTGCTTACATCTCTTCGGATACTTGCCGCATATATGACGTATGATTGTTTATATTTACGTATACGTGACAGATGTCAGTCGTATATTTAAGGATTTCTATCTGTGAAGAATCCGGATGTATGCGATTCCTCAGATTTCCAGCAGATCTTTGACGGATCAGGTTGCAGATGTCAGTCGTATATTTAAGGATATTTATCTGTGAAGTACCTGGAGGTATGCGATTCTTCAGATTTCCAGCAGATCTTTGACGGATCAGGTTGCAGATGTCAGTCGTATATTTAAGGATATTTATCTGTGAAGTACCTGGAGGTATGCGATTCTTCAGATTTCCAGCAGATCTTTGACGGATCAGGTTGCAGATGTCAGTCGTATATTTAAGGATATTTATCTGTGAAGTACCTGGAGGTATGCGATTCTTCAGATTTCCAGCAGATCTTTGACGGATCAGGTTGCAGATGTCAGTCGTATATTTAAGGATATTTATCTGTGAAGTACCTGGATGTATGCGATTCTTCAGATTTCCAGCAGATCTTTGACGTATCACGTTGCAGATGTCAGTTGGATATTTTAACAGATTTTTATTTTATGCAAATTCATGCATATTTAGGAATATGATATACTCTGCCTGAAAATACAGGTTTTGCATGTAGGTAGACCATGTAAAATAACACCAATGGTTACTGGTAGTTGTTTTTTTTACCCTAACCCT
This sequence comes from Garcialebias charrua, assembly GCA_038048925.1. NCBI lineage: Eukaryota > Metazoa > Chordata > Actinopteri > Cyprinodontiformes > Rivulidae > Garcialebias > Garcialebias charrua. Next base: position 2,349 of record JBBPBX010001793.1, on the reverse strand, counting down.
CCATTTATTTTTTTATTTTTAATATGTGAAGCACTTTATATAACTACATTTGTTTTAAATCTGCAATACAAATAGTTGGCTTCTAACATTTTTACATTTTAACATCACCCAGTTTTCTACATCAACATTAGTCTTTAATTTTGATTTATGTACCAACATCATGATGTACAAATCACAAGCTGGACCAAAAGCAGTCTAGTAAATACACAGTGGTTTGTATCTTCAGAACTACTACGGTAATGCAAACATCAGACATAAAAAAACTGACCATGACTTTAAATTTATTTTTTTATTAACACCCCCCCCCCACACACACACACACACACACACACACACACACACACACGCACACAAAGAGGAAAAGAAGAGGAGATGTATGGATGCAGTTAGAGAGGACATGAAGGTAGTTGGAGTGAGGACAGAGGATGCAGAGGACAGAGTGAGGTGGAGGAGGATGACTCGCTGTGGTGACCCCTGAAAAGGGAAAAGCCAGAAGAAGAAGGTGCTCAAGGCAGCCTCAGGTTGCATCTCACTGGGCACTCTGCGATGGACTTTGTTCTGAAGCTCAGCAAATGTTTTGGAGTCAGAAGCGCTCCTCTCTCGCAAAATCCTCCATCCTCTTAATGTTGTATAGGCAATCGTGGAGCTCAGTAAAGAAGTTGAATACTTTTCGCTGAAACACTGATGGAAAAACAAAAACAAAAACACACATTTCTTGATTAAAATAGTTATCTCTCCAACAGCAAGGTAGCTGGTTGATAATTTTTTTCAAGTGTCTCACTGCTAATTGATCAATACCGGTACTTACCATCCTGAGGCAATGGGAATGCCCATCTTCCAAGTTTGGTGTCCTGAACACGAGGGATATTCTGTGGAGGCGTTGGACTCCTACACAGGTGATTTAAAGAAAAATTAGTGTGTCCATTTTTGGATGCCTACTTTTACTCAGTGGTGGAGAAAATACTCAAACACTGTACAGTACTTAAGTAAAAGTACAAATAAACAGACAAAAATATACTCTAGTAAAAGTAGAAGTACCATATTAATATTTTTACTTAAGTAAAAGTAAATAAGTACTTGCTTTTAAAAATACTTAAAGTATTAAAGTAAAAGTAATTGCTGAATGTATTACCTAATGCAATGGCCTACAATACCATTAAGTGTGTGTACTGTATGTAAATTTTCTGCATTACATAAATAGTGTTGAGTCATTTTAATGAACAATGCTGCAGATAATACAGTACTGTACATGTTTTTATTGTGTTTGCTCTGTGACACAGTTCACACTTGGACTTGTGATTCTGTGCATCAGAATTTCTGACATGCAGCAGAGTAAAATGTCATTAAGCAAAATAAGAATAATAAGGATGATTTTACCTTTGAAAGTTTTTATTTAACACAAAATAAAACCAATGTGTCATTTTAATTGCAGTAAACACACAGAAGTAAAAGTTTTCTGTTTAAAAAAAGGAGAATTAGACACATCATGCACTGAACATTTCAACTCCAGTTTGTCATCAACTCTAGTTAAAATGCTGTCTAGTCAACCTTGTAATGGATCAACAATGAACAATATTTTAACTTCCTGACACCATTTTCAAAACTTGGACCAGAGTGTGTCGAGACATTTAGAGACATCTCTTGTCTCCTAACACCCCATGAACTGACACATTTTAATGTTGCAGCAAGAATTTCTTGTTTCTTGACAAATTGAAAAAACTGCAACGTGAAAGTAGCCTGTAACTCAACACATTATAAAAATGTAGTGTAGTAGAAAGTACAGATACTTCATGTAAAATGTAGTGAAGTAAAAGTAAAAGTACCCACATTTAATTCTACTTAAGTAAAGTACAGATACATGAAAAATGTACTTAAGTACAGTAACAAAGTACTTGTACTTAGTTACATCCCACCACTGCTTTTACTTGAGTAATATTTGGTTCAAGTAACAATACTTTTGCTTTAGTACTAATTTTGAATACTCTACCTCTGCTCCCGGTCAACACCTGCTGGAGGTGCCTCGCTCAAGGTACAAACAATGGGGAGACCGGTCATTTTCTGTTGCCGGCCCAAAAGACTGGAATAGACTCCGCTTTGAGCTGCTGTAAAAATAAAAATGCAGTACATGTACAAGTACAGTACATTATGTGTAAGTTCTACTGAGAGAAATAGGACAAACCTACCAGTAGATGGCGCTTTAACACATCTGTTCATGAGGACTGATGACCTTACCTGCAAAAAATATATGCTGAGTCACCCAGGACATGATAAAATCAGAACAAGCGTTCAATACAAAAACAACTTGACTTTATTTGTTACAGAAAACGTTTCACCTTCTATCCAAAGGGC